>JAULBS010122352.1:0-29026 GCA_032355785.1 Symmetromphalus regularis | reverse complement strand
TCAAAACATTTAGACAAAGACAGTTCTGTTATGTCAGTGTTAAGTTTTTGTGACCATTTGTTTGCAATGTGTGTCATCTCTTAAACTTAAAGACTTTCCACACACACTGTCATTTTTCTTTTTCATACTATCCTTCTTTTCTTTGTGTGTTTTTTTTCCTTCTGTGGTGTCTTTC
Source organism: Symmetromphalus regularis (assembly GCA_032355785.1). Taxonomy (NCBI): domain Eukaryota; kingdom Metazoa; phylum Mollusca; class Gastropoda; order Neomphalida; family Neomphalidae; genus Symmetromphalus; species Symmetromphalus regularis. The sequence goes on along the minus strand of JAULBS010122352.1, from coordinate 28,851 downwards.
AAACACTGTCCAAATATCATGTTAACAAATGATTTCGAAAGTAGAAACATGCATTGTAGCAATCATAACTCCTCGGCAACTTCTGGTAGCATGGAAACTAAAACAATTATTTGGCGACTGCACAGATGCACATAATAGGATAGCTGAGTGTCTTTGATTAATAAAAGTACATTGATGCTGTACATGACATTATGTTGTGAATTTCGTCACCCTTTGAGAAAAATACAGACTGCCCGTCAGACTGGTAGTTACATTTTTTAACTCGTCCGTCAGAATTTTTACTCAAATTTGGCAAGCGGGCATATACTTTCTTCAACCGTGAGTATCATTAAACATCCAGTCATTTTATTTATAATTCTTAGATTCTTCTTAATTGCAAGGGCATTGTGCACAAATATTTTATACATTAAGATTATTCCTTTGACAAAAACACCCATTTAAGGTCATATGATTATTCTTGCAGTGTTGGGTATAAAACAAAGAACATTTATTAAACTTTTATGACAAAAATCAATAAATACACCATAAATTAATAATTCATAAATGTTTTCAAATGTTAAAATAGTGTAAGCTGAGCTCCCTTTGTAAATCTTTCGGGATCATTTGGTGACTATTTAATAAATAAATGCCACCAAATAGTATGCGTCTTTGGAAATTATGGAGGTTAAAGTAAAAATATTCAAAATACTTATTCAATTTTGTTTACCTCCATATACATGCATCATGATCAAACTGAAATGTCCTCTTTGTTCTACTTATTTTGTTAGTTGTACAACAATAAACTGATAAAAATAAATAAATAGCGATAACAGTTTTATAAAGTGCAGTACAGGTGAGACAGTTCTCTATAAAATTCGGGCAAGTCAAAAATGACATGGGTGAATCAGACTGTTTACATGACTCACCCGAGTGGTAAGTCAAAATCAGTTTGAAGTTTGCACCTTGATTGAGTGACTGAGGTATGTAACATTTGTAATATGGATGCCAGGTGTCTACTTGTTTATAAACTACAGATCTAGGTTGTGTTGAACATTGTTTTCCCTCATCTGTTGGCTAGCACTCTAGTCTAGACAAGAAGATTAAACAAGCAGTTTTATCCATCTTGCCGTGATAGCAAGCTTGTATTTAACCATTGTTCTTGGCAACAAGCAAATATTCAGACCTCCCACATGAATGTAGGCAGTAGCAGAATAAGGGAGGCAGGAGCTACCCTCCCCCTAGGGTTTTCATTTTGTTTAAGAGTAGCAGATTGAATTGTGGCCTGTGAAGCTGTCAGTCGTCTGATTGATCCTTCTCAGAGGACTTATTTGCAGTTTGGGCTATTTTCCATTCCAGCCAGTGGTTCTCAACTGGTTTATCAAAGGCTGTGGTATATGCTGTCCTGTCTGTTGGATGGTGCATATAAAAGACCCCTTGCTGTTTATTGGAAAGAGTAGCCCATGTGGCAGCAGCAGGTTTCCTCCAAATAAATATGTCGGAATGACCATATGATTGACTTCCAATAGCCGATGTGCTTTGGAGGCGTCGTTAAATAAAACAAATTTTACAGATTGAATAGTGAAACAGATCAGGTTGGGGTTATTTAGGCTACTTGTGTATTTTATATTGCTCCTAACCCAAAGAAGCAGGGTTTCACATTTGAAAAGTAGAGGAGAGCTATAAATCACTCCCCAAGTAAGGTTCAGGGGAGTTTTCACTCTCCATAATCACACCCCTATAGAAGTGATGGGGAGATTTTTCCTTAAAGTCAATAATTAGCAATGTGTATCAGTTCTAAATCATAATTTCTGTCAGGGTGTTTGTGGTGGCATTTACAAAATTCATATTTGGTATACTAGAGTCACTGATTTTCCGTGATAGCGGAATCATGGAATTCCCTATTTTCTCCAATATATATAGTTACTTCTCTCCAAATAGTGCAGTTTATGAATTAAATGGATTTTCTATCCGTATTTTGGGGAAAACAATAGTCGATACCTGACTACAATGATATCTGTATGTGTTACGCGCCAATAAATTTTACCGCAGAGATGACCACCAGTCGATTTAATGGAGAAAACCGGACGTTTAAAAAAACATACATTTTGCTCTAATTCTCCGACAATTATGCGAGTTCAAGATTTATTACATATTTTGGGTCGATTTATTTATAATATTCATGATAATTTAAAACAATGAATTTTTTTTAATGATCGATTTTAATTCTATTTGGATATTTTCGCCAAAACCGGGTATTGCCGAACTCAATGGTATTTTTGGAGCGCGATTATTCATGCTCCTTAGTTGAAAATTACGGGCGCGATCGTGCGCTTTAAACGTGAAACCCTGCAAAACACATTATTAAGTCATTAACCAATCAAAATTGTTGTAATAAACATTGAACGTCCTTGTTTGTAATTGCAGACCTGTGAAATTATTTAATTTTAATTTTTTATGATTGACGCATAAACAACGGATCACAAATTGGTTTTAACAGATTATTTTCATCGGCATATGATATATGTTTGACTTATGTGGGGCCATTTACAATTTGACTATGTATTATACTCGAGGGCTTACAGAATGCTGTGTTTCAACTAATCTGTTGTGGCGTGGTAGCATGTAAATATTGTCAGATTTTTTTGCTTTGTGTAATTGTTCCTTGGTTCCATCGCTTTAGAAACTTGTAATTGGCTTTTGAGATACATATTTGAAAGCCTTTTTTTTTTTTTAAAGATGCAGATTATTGTTCTTTGGATCCAATTCTAGTACAACATAATGTATTAACCTACTTTTTTGTAGCAACTCCCTTAAACATTTGATTTTCCATTAGTAACTTCTTGGATGTGATTACTAAGTTGCTTTCTGTGTAAGTCTTTTTACACTGATCGGAGTTGCATATATTGGCAGCACACACCCATCTGTGTTAGTAATGTATTGTAAATCACATTGATATTCACATCAATAGGGAATCTCTGTGTCTGTGAAAACTTGTCACTTGACTGGCTCAAACGTATCTTGTACTGTATCTAACCTATATATATGTGTTGTAAGGTATATAAGGTAGCTATAGGAAACCACAGTGCTTGAATCTTAACTGCATATAAGCACAAAAATAAGTGCAACTTTCGTAAGTTATTTTACTGCAGTATGTTTATCATGTCCACATGTTTCAGAAATCTTATGACCTAAATTTACCATGGACCATATTTACAGGTAGACCTAGAAATTAAGAAATAATTACTCTTTTCTTGAGGACTACTAGATTTTAAAAATGTACCAGTCCACCATGAAAAATTAGTCACTTTTTTATTGGCTTGGAACTAAGTGATTAAATTTTTTTTTTACCAACACGGCAATATTAATTTTAATAAATGTACAAAAAACATACATTGAAAAAAATCAAAGCTAAACAGAATTACAATTAGAATGATAATGTGTCTCATTTTAGCACTCATGGGCTAAAGATTATATACATTGCATATAGCTAGTGTTTAGACTTTGTTTTGACTTACAAGCCTTAAGCTGGTATCTCACTGGGCTAGTTGGAGGCACAAAATTGCGAGAAAATATGCAAAGAAGCAACAATTTTCATTGGAATCAAACTGAATTGGTACTTACGATCTGTTCGCATATATGTCGCATGAACTCCTGGCGATTGTTGCGAGTTTGCATACATGCCGTGCAACAAAATTGTGAATTTTTTGTAGTTGCAAATGTCATGTTATTTTTTAAAGTAATTTTTCTTTTAAGTCCAGAATTTCAAATAAAAGATGATGATGGCAGTGGTTCAAAACCCACAGGAGGCTGTTTCACCCTTGACTAAGTGTCAAAATAGCCAAATGTTTGACATCCAATAGCCAATGATTAATAAATCATTGTGCTCCAAAAAAAAAGAAAGAAAAAAAGTTAAAACTCTAGTTGCATTTCTTAGTAGGGACTCAGGACTGATTTTATGTTCATATACATGATTCCTTTACCGCATGTACTTTTGTAAATGTGTGTCACATGAACATCACTCTTAATACATGTTTTTAGTGGTGTAACCACCTCACTGTTCATTGATTAGATGTCAAGTGAATGGATTAATACGAATGAATGATTTAGCCACTCCTTGTTTGTAATGAGATTATGCATTTTGTGCACTACGTTTTCTTCATAGCTGTGACAGTATGATCTCTGGCTGTGACACTGTGATCTCAGCAGCATTATTTACAACTGGCTTGTTGACTCAGGCCTAGCTTGAATGCCAAATTTTCTTTAGTGTGTGTACTCACCACCACTTTCTGACCTACTTTGTAGCCAGACTTAATTTGAGAAACGTAAAGATTGCTTTCTTTTATAACTTATATTGGCAGACTATTTATCTTTTACAAACTGACATGTTGTAGTAGTGTTTTTCTTACTGTTATAATATTCAGTAAGTTTAAATGTCATACATGAAGGTTATATTCTGACATGGTACTTTTCTGCGAATTCGCAGAATTACGCAAAAAGCAAAAATATTAATAATAAAAAAATATATTAAAAAAACTGAAAAAGAGTCCTTGCTTTTCTTATGGTCTCTATGCATGAATGCATTTGGTATCAGTGCATCAAGTCTAAGGAAGCGGCAGAGGAAGTGTGTGGGAGCTTCCGGACATCTGCAGTCATCGTCGTCTATGCATGGTTGTGTAAAAACTATTTTACTTCTCATAATGTGTGGTGATATCATTCCACGAAAACCATTTTTATTCAGTACCTTTTAGTTTATATATATATACATGTAGCAGGTTCACGAATAAAAATTTTGTTGTTCTTATTTACCTGTTTCCGACATTATCAATATCTTGTCATCCAAACCATGTACATGTATGTGTTTAACAGCATTACAACACACTTTTAAATTTAAGGACTGTTATTAGTTTTTAAGTGCAACATATTTTATTTCTTGATACATGATCTAATGAGAGAAAAATGTGAGGCCTGAGGTTAAGAAATGTGTCAGGTTAGCTGAAACCACTTAATAGATGATAACCTCTCTTAGGTTTTCATAATTAGTCCTTTTTCTTCTTTTTTTCTCTTACAATTCATTTTGTTGTCAGCAAATTAAGGGTAACCTGTTTTTAATTTATCTCATTTACTGATTTAGAAATGATGTAACTTCCAGATAGTCTGAATTACTGCCTCGTGTATGCAGAGCTCTGTTAATTTTTTTTTTCGTTCATCCCTCTATTTATTATTCCATCTAACATACAAAAAATTAAATGTTCATATGTTTAAACCCTAAAAGATAAAATATAAATATATTAAGTTAACTGTTATATGATTATGAAGGCATAAAATAAAATATTAATAGATGTACAGCATGTAAACAATCAAAGGTACACATCTCATTTGTTCAACTAAATAAATTGAACGGTCTCCCATAAATATTATATTACATATTACACAATACAGTACAATAAATAATGAATATTATATTGCCTTAATAAATAATGGAAGTTTACTAGTATACTTTTTACACCAATATAAATTACTGAATACAAGTATGAATTACTAAATAATATCATTTTTCAAGAATTAATGATGAAATGTAAATGTTGGCCCTAGGTTCCTTTTTATGGGTAGGCAGGTCAGCATACACATTACATCACAGATATTTAATGATGTAATAGTTGTGTATCACTTGTCAGGGATGTAGCTTAAAATGTATACTATTCTATTTGCTAGTGCATTTGGTGATAAAACGTGCCATTAAATTTGAATGTTGCTTAGATAAAGTGTGTACTCGGTTGTGTATACATTGTACTGTAGATAGTTACACTCTGTTTTTGTTGAATATCATTATACAATGATGCTCATCTTTCTACTGTTCAGCACATATTTATTTTTAAAAAGATGTACCCTTTGACCTCTATATTCTTTCTAGTACTCTCAGTATATATGTATAAGTATTATTGTGTTAAAATACAAGTTGTGAATAAATCAGCACTATCATAATTTGAGATAAAGTATTGTGAAGTTTTGACAAGTGCGTTGAAGAGGATATAAATTTATTATAATGTTTAATGGTTGATTAACAATCTTCCTGGTAACGGGACTTCACAACTTTCCTCTAGTCGCAGTGAAACCAGCAGTTTTTATAACATTTATTTACAGGGTTATAACTTATACTGCAGTGCATGTCAGTTTCAATTACTATAATAATTACCTCGGGCTGGTAGATAGGTTTGCTTTGTTAATTTGCATTTGGGGTTATTATCTCTACATAGAGTACATTTTTTCAGTAAAGTAAAAGTTTGTTTTATTTAAAGACGCCTCTAGAGCACATTGATTTTTATCATCATTGGCTATTGGACATTAATCATATGGTCATTCTGACATATTTATTTAGAGGAAAAACTCCACTGCCACATCGGCTACTCTTTCTGATAAGCAGCAAAGGGTCTTTTATATGCACTGTCCCAGAGACAGGACAGCACGTACCATGGCTTTTGAAGAATCAATTGTGGATCACTGGTTGGAACGGAAAATAGCCCAAACTGCATATGGGTCCACTGAAAAGGATCGATCCAATGACCGACAGCTTCACAGGTGTACACACTACCGTTTGAGCTACATCCCACTCCACATTTTTTCAGACACACACTGGATTTATTATTTTATTTATGGGCTGGGAGTTTTTTTTTATTTTACTCTGCTTTGGCATACCTTGAGTTCACATCCTAGCAACCCAAATTTCATGGTTATGGTGTCCAAACATTCAAAATTTTATAATTGTTAAATGACATGAAAGTTAGCTTTGATAAAAATTTAGTTGACTGCTTCTCGGGTATGTACGTGTATATGTGGCCAAACATATTCTGAGAAACGACAATAAAAAAAAGTGTTTCTGACACCAGACGATTTCATTTTCTGGCATGTATATATATACATTGTACATATCATAATACATCTGGTTTCTCTTTCTCCTACTTGTCTGTTGTTATTAGTGGTCGTGTGACAATCATCTGATAAAAACTAATAACCCATTTTTTACAGGGCCAGTACAGGCTCAATAATCTGTGGTGCCCTTTGCCACAATAGGTGCCTGAAAATTTGAATGTTTTACATTTTTTGAGTTCGTTGTAGGCACCTTTCAAACGACTGATGGTACCCCTATTCAGTTTTGCCACCCCAATACATAAATGGCTGCGCCAGCGCTGTTTTAAAATGCACTATCAGTTTTCTATAAAATTTGGGTAACCCATAAATAAGTCAAAGTGTAAATATGATTCAGGGTCACAAAAAATCCGAAGTGTGCACCCTGGTCATATTGAAAGCTTCTGACACTTGTTTAGTCAGAGTGAAATTTTTAACATGGACTGTCGAACATGGATGACTGATAAAATATAATATAATTATTATTATCAGCATTGTAGTACACAAAAATTGTCAGCCTTGGCAAATTGTTATCAGTGATATCACTTGGTGACTCACTGTTGAATTACTCTAATTGTTCTGTAATAAGTACACAGTGCATGGTTGTAGTACATGGTACTATATGTTCTCTATTATGCATGTATATGATCAACAAAATGCTGTTTACATGTTCTAATAATAGACAGTTAATTTGTCGTTATGATTGTTGCAGTTTATAAAACTGCATAATACAAGATTTAAATAATATACTGTACTGACTTGTAGTGTTGTACAGGGTACCTAATTAATAAAGATGCACATGTAGGTTAGATAGTATCAGCCAGTTATTCTATTCATGAGCTGAATAAATGTTTAAACTACACAGATGACTATCTATATTTTTTCTTTAACTTTGTGTAATCCTATTCTGAGCTAGTGAACAATGTGCTAATGTCATTCCCTTCTGCAGTCTTTTAAACAGATGTTGAAATTTGTGGAAATGTCTGTATGTGATTTGAACTGTTCTTGTCCCAAATGTGGAAATTGGTTGAAATGTCTGTATGAGGTTTAAACTACTTCCCAGATGTTGAAATGTCTGCCTGTCCTTTAATCCAGTAACATAGTTTGTCAGGGTTGAAAGTTCTTGAACCAAATAAAAACAGTTTTACAGATTAAAAAAATGAAAAATAATTGCCAGTTTATCAATCTTTTTGATAGAATATCTGTTGGGACTGTTTACTTGCCAAAATGATTGGGACAGTGGTATTTTGACCCATTTTGAGAAAAAGTACATGTATGTTTCTATACCTCCTTACTGAATTATTGCTGTAATAACCATACTGAAATTTAGATCAAGGACCAGAATGGCAGTGATTTTGAGGAGACACCAGAGACCCACAACAATGCTCATTATGTGGCAATACGGCAAAACAGAACTAGGCTTTTTTCATGAAGGAATATTCTTGGGTGAATAGTAGGGGTAATGTATAAAAAAAAATTCATCAGGAGTTATATTTTTGCTCCCTAATTCTGGGGTAGAAATAAAATATTTCTTCATCGTTTAAATGGAATTACAGGGAATTTCAAAAAGCAGTATTTCATGTGAGAATGTACATAAGTCATAATGGCAAAAGAACTAATACACAACTGCTTGCCTAAGCTTTTTGCATAGTGCTATTAAAGACAGGGCAATGAGTACAAATGAATATAAGGATTACAGTTTTAAGACAACCTTTTTTTTTATGATAGTAATTTAGTAGGCTTCTAGCAAACTTCAGCTAATCGTCTGTGTTATAGTAATAAAAAAGATAATTTTCCTTTAGGCCAGACTAAACAAATCCATTAGTCTATTTGCTTAGCGAATTACGATGTTTGCGTTAGACTTCTATGTTTTGAGTACAAATGTTTTTAGCAAGGGCAAGAACTCCAGTGTAAAAGAATGCACACTTTTTAAAGGAAATTGTTTTGCTAAATAAATTAATCTACATGCATGTATATAAAATTAAAATTAGTAGTATTTGATGAATTAAGAAACCGTTTGCCTTGCTTTAAAGTATTACCTACGTGTACTTGTATCATAATTTTCAAAACATCTGTTTATAATTTTTAAAATTTTCTTTACACTTGTTTGGCTTTGTTTTTATTTCAGAAATCCAAGTCTCACAGTTTGGTGATTATTATGTTTGTTTCAGTTTTTTCTTCAGATTTTGTTCATGTTTCTTGCTTATTGTTTTTAACATTTATAAATTATATTTGTTTCTGAATTGAACATATTACATTTTTTCCTGTTACTTTTATTGTTTACTATTTAAACTTCTATCTCAGCAGATTGCAGTCTGTTCAGTGATCCTTTCTCTTGTCAGTTACATTTCAAAGGCCATGGTGTGTGTTGTCCTGTCTGGGACAGTGCCTGTAAAAGACCTCTTTCAGTTTATCAGAAAGAGTAGCCTACATGACGGCAGTGGGCATCCTCTAAATAAATGTCAGAATGACCCTATGATGGACGTCCAATAGCCGATGATAAGATAAAAATCAATGTGCTCTAGAGACATCGTTAAATAAAACAAACTTTACTTTTCTTGTCAGTTTTACAACTGTACACTGCATACTACTACATGTACCCATAACAAGCCGTTATAAATGTGTTATGTGATACAGATATTTACAGAGGACTTTAAAGTCAACCTTTAATCTATAGACTGAGAGAGCATTATTTTAAAGTCAACCCATAACCCACACATGGCGGGAGACTGTGTTTAAAAAAAATAAAAAAATATTTACATAGTAATCCATTTCCCTTCTTCCTTTTTGTCATAAACAACTCAGCCAAGTTAGTGTGTGTGTGTGCTAATCGTGGATAAATGAACAATGTCATTCACACGTGATAGATAACATCATAAAATTGTCATGTTACGACTTAATACAAAAGATATATAAAAAAACAAGAATTGTACTGAAATAATTGCTTTAAGAGATAGCTGGTTATTAGATGTCACACGTTCATGTTAGCAGGCATTATTCGTGTTATGGTACATATCTGTCTTTGATCTTCCGTTTCCCATGCATGGCTAGTTGTTATGGCAGTAGGTAGATTTAATCAGTTTTACACACTGCCAAAAACCACACTGTTAGGACTGAAGATTCTTTTTGTCTTTTGATTTAAGCACTGTGGTAGGTTGTGAGCTTTGTTGACATTGTTTCTGCCAGACAGAGAAAAAGAATTCATCTGGAATTTCTCACCTAGGTTAGTGGGAAAAGTGTTTTATCTCAGTTTGTCTAAAGTGTGTGCCGTCATCTGAGATCTAATTTATTACAGCGCTTTCCACTTAAAGGGATCAATTAAACAGATAATCTGTGGCAGGGTTAGCATGCCAGCTATTGTTAACTGGAGCACAGGGGCAGTTTGGAATATAGCTACAACAGAGTAATTCTTCATGCCAGATTGGCCACATCTTATCTGAGTTATATGTTCCTATTGTTGGAATTAGTCTCATTTTGTTTTCTGATTATTTAACAAGTTTTCACAATTATGCATTTAAAATATACAATAGATTTTTATTTTTTTCATTTTGTGCAAAATTATAATATATGTAGTTGTTTTTTAATAGTATTCATTGTAATGGAATATTCATTAGCTATAAATTTACCATAATTTCTATTATCTTTGTAATGAATTCAGTATAGTATGAGAAATGAATGGGAATAAACTCAGCTGTTATAAAGAGAACTGATTATTAACATGTTTAATTCAGTTCAATACAAATTTTGATTTATATTACATGTACATATTTTTGTGGGGAAAAAATAAATATAGCCCTTTTTTTTTTTATGTTAAAAACTCATTCTCACTCACATGTATTAAAAGTAGAATAAAAATATGCATAATTTATTTAATAACTGACGGATAGGTGAAAAGAATTTTGTTTTGTACTCTGGTTCCAACTTCCTGGGTTGTCATTTTGAACCGATTGCCAATAAAAATCATCGATTAAAACTACTTTCTGATCGGTTGTATTTTGTGTCAATCATAAAAAGTTTTAATCGAAAATTATATATTATATATATAATGTATATATGGACCCCCAGCCTGATCTGTTACTTTCACAATTCAATCTGCTACTCCCAATACAAAATGAAAACCCTGGATTCATGTATGTACGCCAGTACATTTAGGTACTAGTACGTGTACTGATGTAGATCTATATAAGCATTTTCCTGCTGGCTCCAGGCTAGTGGTAATTTAATTTTAACTAGGTTAATAGAGCACAATTTTTGTTTCCTTTTAGTGTCAGTTATTAGTTAGTAGTTATTACAAATAAGTAAAATTTTAAATATGAGAATTTCAAACTAAAGTTAAGAATTTGATGTTAAATAAAAGTAATCAGCTATTCTGTGAGAAGTGTAAAATAAGAATCAAATAACTGTGCCAGTAATATAGTGCTAGATTCATTTTTGTGGACATCAATATTTGGGGGGTTTTCTACATACAACTGCCAGATTCAAATATCTCATGTCAAGTCCTGCTTAACAAAGTGAAAAAATTGATGTTCCATATCTTAACATTGAAACTTATATCTCACTTTTGACCGGCTAATATTACAGTACTCCGGGTTTTTAACAAAAAAATGTACAGCCACCAGTACATGCACCTAGACTTTCATGAGGGTTTTTTTTATGAATGAAAACAGATGGATCGCCTTTATTTTCATTGTGTCAGATGAGTCATTTATAAGCAAAATAGGTTTAAATAACTCTTATGTTACATAAACAGTACGTACATGATGTAAATCTTAAAATTAGTTTATCATGAAATTAGTATGTTATAGGAGTATGTACGTGTAAAATTAATCGTTTGTTAGTGTTGTATTAATAAAACTATGTACATGTGTCACTTATTACATGTCTGTATTGTCATCACATTTATTGCATTGATTTATATATTCACATATATATACCAGTATGGAGTACATGAACGTGTAAATATGAAATGGTCTTTATTGATGTTTTGTGGTTAAAAATTTTTTTCCCGAAGTAGATTTGACGTCATGTTGGTGGACTTCTTTTGACATATTTTGAATGTAATGTGTTCATTCCTCTTTAAGTTATGGTATATTATATGTTTCAGATTGATGCTGATGGAAATGGGTTTATTGCCCTTGATGAGCTTGGAGCTGCCTTGGAATGCTGTGGAATCAAATATCCTGGCTACTACATTCGCGATCTTATCACCAAATACGACAAATCCAATGATGGAAAGCTCGATATGTCAGAATTCGCAGAAGTAAGATTGTTCATGAAAGTTTACTTTAAATTTCTTCCCTCATACTTAATATTTCCTCATGTGATTTGATTTCTCTATCTCCATGAACTGCCTCTAGAAACGGATGGGTCTTTTGCCTTCATCCTACTCCCACCCATGATGATTGACCATGAGAGTTTGTTAAGTTTGCATTATTTCTTTGTTTCACCTTTACTTAGGCCATATGAAATTAATTAAATGTTTAGTGTCCACAATGCTAACATGTTTATGCAGAAAGTAATAGCCCATCTATTTGTCACATTTCTGGTTTTTTCAGTGCAAATACTCAATGAATACTGAAAATTTTAAACAAATATTTTAATGTAAAATGTTTATTTCAAATGTTCATTTTTGATTAAGAACCAGTCAGTGGATTTGAATGATTGATCTTGAAATTTTTAAATGTGAAATGAATTGATAGACTCGACATGGAATTCCCTATACTATTAGGTTTCAGTTAAAATGTCTTGAGTGATATGAAAACGAGATCTAGTATAACAAATGCATGTAAGTTTTCATTCGTAATCAATACTTAGACCACAAAGCCACTTAAATTCCATGGGACTATGCCTTTAAGTCGAGAATGCTACTTCATTCATGACTACCTCACTTAAATTCTTACATGGTCATTCACATTTTCATTCTTTTAGTTTTATTATGTCATACATGTATTAAAATTGTTTTGCACTAATTGGGTTGCAGTAATTCAATATTGTCCATTTTATGGACAATCATTTGTGCTGTCTCGTAGGTTACAGGGTCATACTTTATGCTAACCATTAAAGGTATTACACGACACTGTGTATATTTCAGCAACCGCTGCCATTAATAAAATGCCATGGCAAAATAAATGTTGTGGAGAAATAGTGTCCATGGCATTTTCCACTGTAATTTTGGTAACACTTGAGTTTGCAAAGGAAAAACTACGTTTTGGTAAACAAAACAAAATTAGTCCTCAGCAAAAAAGTGCTAAGGTGAATGAAAAATTTCAGGAGTTGTTTCAGTGTCAACTAATTATTTGTTGTGTATTTTCAGTTAATAGCATACCTCTTTACTACATTTTAATTGTTTCAGTTGTATAAACAAGAGAAACAGAAGGTGGACAAGGGTTTATCATTTAAGAAACAGGTTAGCAAGGCTACCAAAGTGAAGCACACAGGAGGGACATCGGAGGGTTCTTCAGCAGGGACAACGCACATGATAAAAGAAGGAGAAGAAGTGGCCTTTACTGACTGGATCAATAAGTAATAAAACGGAAAAGTAGTTCATATAAAGTATTCTGTCACTGACTTGACCAATAAGTAATAAAACTGAAAAGTAGTTTGTATAAAGTATCCTGTCACTGACTGGATCAATAAGTAATAAAACTGAAAACTAGCTATTATAAAGTATTCTTTTACTGACTTTGCCTTGATTTAACCAGTGCATTATATGGAATTTAAAAAATAAAGTGAACCATTCTTCTGTATATTTGATTCATATGCTAAAACATTCAAATGATCAGTGGGGAATTAATAGGGACAGCAGCTGAGATGGGAGGGATTGATAGTTGATGATAACCATAACAGGTTGGAGTGCCTTTCCAATCCATGTTTGAGGCAAATCCGTTGAAATCCTACTTACAAATAACTGTTTGTTTGTCTGAATACTGCTTTTTGCTTTGTCTTGTTTCTAATTGTGTTTTTTACATGTTTATAATAATACTTTCAGAAATTTGGATAAAGATAATGACTGTACAAAATACCTTCCTTTGGAGTTGGATGGCAAGGCCCTGTACAAGAATGTTGGTGATGGTATTATTTTCTGGTAAGTACACTAATTTAACATTTAGACTGCTGAATTTTGACAAAATGAGGTAGTGATCACTTTTAAATCATTTTCCTTCACACCTCATGAATGGAAAACTAAACAAAAATATAAAATAATTGATATAGATGGGTTAAATACATAATTGTGTTGTAATCTTTTTCTGCTCAATTTATTGCCATGTTCATTGATATAAAATCTGCACAATAGCCAATGTTTATTTTGGGGCAGGGTGGAGGTGGAGGGGTGTGTTAATAAACCACTATTCAGTCAATGACCTAAAATCAGCAGACTCTCATACTTGCACATGCATACAGTTACTTGTTGGGTGTTTGCTATCTTCATTCACCATGTTGCAATGACAAACAGTTGTGTACAGAAAGAACATTAATTATATTCCTTGCCATGTCACAATTTTAAGATATATAAATATAATATTGCTTTGTTTTCTTATACGTCTGTTAAATTGATGTGTTCTTCATTTTTTCAGCAAACTAATCAACCAAGCTGCTCCCGACACTATTGATGAGAGAACTATTAACAAGACAAACCTTAGTGTGTACAAGAAACATGAAAATCTTATGTTAGCTCTCAACTCTGCTTCATCTATTGGCTGCAGCATTGTAAACATAGGAGCTGAGGATTTACATCAGGGAAAGCCACACTTGGTTCTAGGTCTCCTTTGGCAAATCATCAGGGTAAGAATTCACTATAATACAGTATTGTAAACATAGGAGCTGAGGATTTACATCAGGGAAAGCCACACTTGGTTCTAGGTATCCTTTGGCAAATCATCAGGGTAAGAATTCACTATAATACAATATTGTAAACATAGGAGCTGGGACCTACATCAGGGAAAGTCACAGTTCTAGGTCTGCTGTGGCAAATTATCAGGGTAAGTATTTACTATAATGCAAGATTGTAAACAGGAGCCGAGGACCTACATCAAGGAAAGCCACACTTGGTTCTAGGTCTTCTTTGGCAAATTATCGGGGTAGGAATTCACTATAATGCAGTATTGTAAACATTGGAACTGAGGACCTACATCAGGGAAAGCCACACTTGGTTCTTCTTTGGCAAATCATCAGGGTAAGTATTAACTATAATGCAGCATTGTAAACATAGGAGCTGAGGACCTACGTCAGGGAAAGCTGCACTTGGTTCTAGGTCTTGTTTGGCAAATCATCAGGGTAAGTATTCACTATAATGCAGTATTGTAAACATAGGAGCCGAGGACCTACATCAGGGAAAGCCGCAGTTGGTTCTAGGTCTTCTTTGGCAAATCATCAGGGTAAATATTCACTATAATGCAGTATTGTAAACAGGAGTTGAGGATCTACATCAGGGAAAGCCACACTTCGTTCTAGGTCTTCTTTGGCAAATCATCATGTTGCGTTTTCTCTATACCACAGTTTCTTTCTTTGCTAAAGGTCTAACGTAAAAGATGTGAGCAGTATAACAAAAGACAAAATTGTACATGTGATAGTAATTGTTATGTACAACTCATTCTAATGAACTGGTTTTGTTTTAGATTGGTTTGTTGAGTGATATCAATCTTCAGCACCACCCTGGCTTGGTACTACTGCTGCAGGAAGGGGAGACAATCGAAGATCTTAGGAAATTGTCCCCTGAACAAATTCTGCTGCGGTGGGTGAACTACCACTTGGCTAATTCCCCAGAAACTGACCGACAGATCAGCAATTTCTCTGAGGACATCAAGGTAAGTTGGCATTTGATTGATTAGCATAAACGTACAGCTGTCTGATGGTTGTTTCTATTTTCTGTTTGTTTGTTTATTGATCATTCAAAACAAGTTGTGGCTCACTGCTGGAGTGTACACTTGATACATGCTAGATGAATCCTTTCTATTTCCAGCCATTGATCCACAACTGCTAGATCAAATGATTCCTAGTAGTTATCCGTACAAATTCATTTAAGTGGCAAGTGCACATAAAAAACCAGTTGTTGCTAATTTAAAAAAAAAAGTAATCTATACAAGATACTATATTCTTTTAAATTTTATAACCAGCCTAGTGTATTATAAAAACATTAACATGCCCATAAAATATTTTCTAAACTGTGTGGTCACTTGATGGCGGTAAGTTTAGAAAATTTCAGGGTTTGATGACAGTACTAGTTTTCTTTTGTTGACCATGTCTCACAAGTCAGTATGGTTTACACCTCATAGCAACTGATTAAACAGTTTGCTGGCATAGTCGTTAAACATTTCTTAATGATCTTGCTACTTAGATTCACGTTATCTGATGTGTTTTCTCAATTGATGGTGAATGTTTTTTTGTTTTCTTACAGGACTCTGAAGCTTACACTTACCTGCTGCACCAGATCGCACCACGTGACATGGGCGTAAACACAACTGCAATGATGGTAACATTTTACTTTTTTCTTAGACTCATTAAACATTAAGAATCTGATATCACTAATATCTTCTGTGTTTACTTGTGTAGAGTTCTTGTTTATGGTTAGAATTGTAGTTTCTAAGTTAACCACCAGACCTTATAACAGTTGATCTGTATTATCTGTAGGGATTGAGATATACAATAATTTGCATCATGTAACAAATTACATTCCCATTTCCTTTTCCTTTTGTTTAATACAAAAGTTGAAAATGTTTATATAAAAACACAAATTTATCAATTAATCTTATCAAAAAAGGGAAGCAGGTGTTTTTGGTTTTTTTTTAATATGAATTATAACTTCAGAGTTTTCACAAATCTTATTAGTTCCAAAATTTGGATAAATAAACTTACTTTTAATGTACTGTTAATGATTGGTTCATCTTGTAATACAAACAGTTTTCAGGGTTTGTCTCCTCAGGAAATGAATTTATTTTAAAAGAACACACTGGCTTTTGTGTTTTTCTTTTTACAAGGTTATCTGTTAAAACTAAATTTAGCAACACAGATTTTATAATTTTAAGCTATATATACATTTGAGTTTCTTTGTATACGGTCATTGTCTTTTAAAATGAATGTAGCTGCACATTGTTAATGATTTTATGTTACAAATACTTTCTACGAGGTTATTGTCTATTCAGACTAAATTTGGCGACAATATTTTTATGATTTTAAGTTGTACATACTTTTTACAAGGTTATTGTTTATTCAGACTAAATTTGGTGACGTAGTTTTTATGATTTTATGTTATACTTACTTTCTACAAGGTTATTGTCTATTTAAACTTAATTTGGTGACACAGTTTTTATGATTTTATGTTATACTTATTTTCTACAAGGTTATTGTCTATCCAAACTTAATTTGGTGACACAGAATTTACGATTTTATGTTATACCTGCTTTCTATGAGGTTATTGTCTATTCAAATTAAATTTTGTGACAGTTTTTATGATTTTATGTTATAAATACTTTCTAATAGGTTATTGTCTATTCAAAGTAAATTTGGTGACACAGTTTTTATGATTTTATGTTATAAATACTTTACAAGGTTATTATCATTAAAACTGTTAATACATAAAGCTTATGAGTTATGTCTATTTTCTACATATTTATTGTCTATTAAAACTGTAAATTTAGTTACATAGGAGATAAGTTATGCATGCTTTCTTTCAGGAACAAGATTTGGAGGAGCGAGCAGAACGAATGTTAAGGGAATCGGATAAAATTGGTTGTCGTGCTTTTGTAGGACCAAAGGATGTTGTGAAAGGCAATCAAAAACTGAACCTTGCATTTGTTGCCAACTTATTTAACAATTACCCAGCACTTGAAAAACCTGAAAATTATGAAGAACTCGATATCATTGAAGAAACGAGAGAAGAAAAAAGTAACACTGTTATAATTGATGTTATATTTTCATTTATTACCCCAGTGGGCACTCATAACTGGGAAATATTTTTCTCATTGAGAAATATTATATATTAATTTAACAAGGCATTTCACTGGTTTGCTCTGGCTGTTAGACCAATAAGTTTGTCTGTACTAAATATGACATCCTTATAATTTTGTAAAAGTACAAAATAGTCACTAAAACTTGAAAAAGTTCAATGTGATGTTATTCATAGGAAAGCATTTCTCTAAATTATTGTGCAATTAGAAAGTTTAAAGAATAGAATGATTAAAATAGTGAGGGTTCATTAATAGAATATCAAACGTTACTATTTATTATTGAATTTATGTCCCTTGTGAAATCATTAAATCTCATGATAAAGTAAATTTATTTCCCTCGGGATATAAATTTGATTATAAATGGCAACTCATTTAATATCCTCTATGTATTATGTTGATGAAAACAAACAAATGTCTCATGTAATACAGAACAAATATAATACACTACTACTGACTGTACAAGCAAACAGTGCTATGAGCTGGACAAATCTTTGGTTATAAAATTTCCAGTGCTTAGGGCCTTAGATGACAAAAAAATTACATTGTTTGAATAAAGTACTGATGTCACAATAGGGAAGTAATGAGTAACATACAATGTACATGCTTTTTTTCCATTTGTTCAAAACACTTCAATTATTGTTTCATCATGGTCACATTACTGTACTATTAAATAAAAACAAAGTTTATACAGCTGTGATGTGTGTTTCCTGTCTATTCGAAAGTGCCTATAAAAGACTACTTTGCTTATTTTAGAGTAGCCTTTTGTAGACCATTAGTTTTTGTTTGTTTTTTCTAAACTTATATATATGTTATGATACTGAATTTCATGTTAATGTTTTTTATTGCAGCATATCGAAACTGGATGAACAGCTTGGGTGTGAAACCATTTGTCTCATACCTGTACAGCGACCTCCAAGATGGAGCCATCATCTTTCAACTGTTTGACATAATTAAACCTGGCTCGGTCGAATGGCCCAAAGTGATAACCAAGTTCAGCAAACTGAAAATCAACTTCCAAAAGCTAGGTAAGTATCATTGTTTACAGAGGTAGAATTTATGAAAATTTCCAATCTCTTGAGGGGACTCGTAGCCTACTTGCCCCCATTTATTGTTTGGTAACATATGAGTAATAGATCTGTCCACTTTTCTAAGAAGTTGTTTGATGAACAGATAATTTTGGTGATCATGCAGTGTTTATTAATAGATAAATGAAATTAGAATCTTAAACAAATGTGTTTTTAACTGGAAAATATTTACTAGTTTTTGTTACATTTTACTTGTCCCATTGATTTCTTCTCACCTGGTTTATACAGCCTCATAAATAGACCTTATATTGGGTCAGGGGTTCCTTTACAATTTGTTGTGGACAAACAAAGGACCTTGTAGTTTTTGGTGGGAGGCTTGAATTATGACTTTTTGCTTTAACAGCACCACCATTCCAAAATACTGGATCTGCACCTGAAAAGGGCAGGTTTATTTCAATGCTGTGGGTTTTAATCAGTTTTGTTTTTTTATTATCAAAATTTAAATATACAAAGTGACATTTTGTTTATATTTCAGAAAACTGTAATTATGCCATCGAACTTGCAAAGGCTTTTGGCTTTTCTGTTGTTGGTATTGGAGGACAAGATATCCTTGAAGGGAATCCAACTCTGACTCTGGGTAAATAAAGTAACTTTGTGGTTTTAAAATTGACCTATGTTTACATTACTTTCTTATCCAGTGGTTATAATACCGCTGTCCTTGGCCCTGTAACTCAAATCAAATATACAACTTAGTAATATTAATTTAATAGTGTTAGATCTATCATAAGTCCTATTTTGCTTTGTGTTAAAAGGCCTTAACCAATTAAAAATTATCTAGTGCATGGACCAGCAGTTATTTCCGACAAGGAATTTTAGTTTTAAATATAGTGTTTTAAGTAATATATATCTTTGATTATTGAAATATCTGTAAAATTGATTCCATCACAGATGTAAATTTTCTTTTTTTAATTTTACAGTTACTGTTTACTCTTGGTGGATTTTTGTTTGTTTGTTTAGTTGCTGTGCGAGAGGAGGGGGTGTGTGGCAGTTTACTACCATCTTTTCATTTGAGGTAGAAGACTATGTGTTGGCATATTGGGCTTTAGGTGGCATGTTGAGATGTGCCTGTTAAAACAGATTTGCTATAAAAATCTGTGTTCAGTTTTTATTTGTGTGGGCATATCAGGTTTTAGGTGGCATGTTGAGGTCTGTCTCTGTTAAAAATGATTTGTTATAAGAAACCTGTGGATTTTACTTCAGCGGTAATCTGGCAGTTGATGCGAGCGTACACTCTTCACATTCTTGCTAAACTGGCAGCTGGAGGTGATAAGCAGATGATAATGGAGCAAGATATCTTACAATGGGCAAACAGTATGGTAAGATTGCAGCTAATTTATGGTGGTTTTTACATTTTCTGTAATAAAATATCCTGCTGAAACTGAAAATTCCTCTGAAATAATTTACAAACAAAATCCTTTTTAAATAGTGCCATGGAGATGGAGACAGTAATTTTAAAATTCTCTCGAGCATTTTTATTCTTTTGCTGCAAAACACCAGATAGTCATGTTTTTTCTTCATTGCTAAAAATAAATCATATTTAGCATAAGCAAACAGGACAAACTATCAACATAATTATACTGGGGTTTGTTTCCAGTCATATTTAAAACATGTTAAAATTGCTCTGAACCAGTAAATCCCATTGAGACATTCTTTGCAGATTTGTTTCCCCGTGTATAATTTTTTTAATTTCAGGGGTTAAAATAGTTTAATAAAAAATATGACATTGTATTTGTATCAAAAGTCAGTTGGATATCGAGTTTTCCATAACTATGCAAAGTTAGGCAAAGGAAAAAAATGAGTAGTTTACTTGGCTTTATTATTTATTTTATCACTGTATAGATCTTTTGATTTGTTTTTCCAGCTAGTCAATTTGAGTGATTTAATAGAACAGAAACATTACTGACAGCAAATATTGTCAGTATCAAGAATTATTCTCTAACTAAATTTTACTTGTGACAAACCATTTTCAAAAATACCATCCTTTAACCTGCCGTTTACTGGCTCTTTATGATCTAATTGATTTTTTTTCTTCATTTAAAGCTTGCAGGGAAGTTTAGAATAAGCAGTTTCAGTGATCCCAGTTTGTCAGACGGGATCATCATACTAAATCTGATTGACAAGCTGAAACCTGGCTCGGTGAACTATGATCTTGTCAAAAAAGGAAAAGATTCAAGTGAAGACGTAAGTTATATTGATAAACTGGATCATGTAATATTAGAGCAAGAAGTGAACTGTGCAAGTTGAAATAGCAGTCCTGAATAATGCTGTCTTAATAAGTTACAAATCTCCACTATGATTTACAAATGTGCCATTCTCCTTTATACACGATATATGAAGATGTCATGGGCAAAAAGATCAGGGTCACATTGAGGTCAAATTGAGAGAAATGATAATGAATGATATCACTTTGATTGTTTTGCCATAGGTAGTCATTTTTTGAACTCTTATTTAAGAAGGATTCTGATCATTCTGAATGTATAGGGAACTTTGAAAACAAGCATCTTCATGTGCAGTTTTACCATTGACATCTTCATATGCATTGAAATAAGGACAGGATCTGGTAAACCATGTACACAAAATACGAACTTGCTGACATAATACAAACTTACTAACTAAAGGCAGTGACACTTATATACCAAGACTGCATTGCCACAATTTTAACTTTAAATTCCTTAACACACACTGGTACATGAGTGTCTCTGCCTCTTTTTAACTTTGTTAATCAGTTTCCGTGACTTTGAATAAAAGTGAAACGGTGTCAAGAATGAAAACATTTGTATGAGAACAATGGTAAAGTTTTGAAAGAAATACCATTTTTGAATTTACAGACATATTTCATTCTTTGTAGCTTGAATGGCCATTTTCAACTTATTTTGAGGTAGAAAGATCTGTCCAGTCATCTCTCTTTTTAACAGTCAAGTTGATAATGATGTGACATCGAAGTTGGTACCTTGATCATCTTGCTTTTAATAAAGATGGCAAATACCCAAAGAATGTACGTTTGTTACCAATATCCGCTTGATCATCTCACTTTTATAAAGATGATGAACACTCCAGACATTGTACGTTTGTTACCATCACTTGGTGTTAGTTCCTCAATATTCTGTTTTAATAAATGCAATTCATATTTTTCAGGATAAACTGAAAAATGCAAAGTATGCCATTAACCTGTCTTGGAAGCTTGGTGCTAGAGTGTATGCATTGCCCGAGGACATAGTGGAGTCGAAACCAAAAATGATCATGACAATGTTTGCCTGTTTAATGACACGAGATCCACAGTACATGGGAAATAACATGACTGGTGGATTGGCGAAATAGACACTGCCACTAATACTGCTGCTTGGTAACAAAATGCTATAGCTTTCATGCTGATATTTGTCTTTTGCATCAAATTGTTCAATTATTTTGTACAATAGACGTAACTATAAATTAAAATGAACTATATAATATATTCAGGAATCTATAAATCTGGACTTTTGCTATATTTCTTGACGGAACTGAATTTTGTAAACATTTTGTTTGAATATATTAATCATAGCAGTTTCTTGGAGAGAGGGTTATTAATATCAATTAGATAAACATTTATTCACATTGGAGTTTTTTTTATCTGTCCATTAAACATTAATTAGATATATATTTTTAACCATATAGATTTTCTGTCTCCAATAAGTTTTATCAGATTTGCTGGATTTGTTTTTCTATTTACCCAAATGATTTAATTGTAGTACACAGAAAGTATGCTATTTCCAGAACTCTTTCAATTTCTGAAATCGATCAGATCTGATGTTAAAGTGACACAACAAATGAACATTCAGTTTTTATAAAAAAAATACATTTCAGTCTAAGTAATCTATGCACCTTTAATAAATCTTACAAGACTGGATATTTGTGAAAAGCTAACACCTGGTGATATAGTATATATTATGTGTTGGATTCAGAAGAAAATCAGGCTTTATTTTTTTCAGATATGTATGTACACATCATTGCTGATTGCTATATATATTGATTTTTTTAAAATTATTAATGGTGAAATTAATATTTTGTTTATAGAATTAAACTAATTTTCATTTTATTGCTATTAATAAATGACATTAAAATGTGTTAAAAAGTAGTAAAATGACATGTGGTTGCCACCATTGTAAATAATGGTAATTATTATGAACAATTCAAAAATGCTTAAAATTTAGTCTTTGTCATTTTACAACAATAACTGTTAAACTTTTATTTTTCAGAAATCGTTACTTTGTTCTAAAAAGAACATTGCTATAAAATCATGTGCCATTTTTGTTATTATCATGTAATATAGTAATTCAGTTTCATCTTGAAAGGATTTATGTAGCCTATTGCATTATCAGTTTAGATTTTTCTTGCTTGTTTAATGCTTGATGCAAAGCACAAATCTGAGTGCTATGACTGAACAAATCATGTTTTATTTTCTCTGTAAACTGAATTGTATATTGTAGAATTATTCCAAGTATTGTTATTGATTTATACAGTATCATGTATAGTTATTGAAGTTTCATATCCATTTGGCATACGCTGCATAATTGGACCAGCTATTTAGTTTTTGTATAGCACCATTAACGTTTGTGCCTAGAATGTGTAAAGTAGAGATTGTATGGGCTAAGAACAAAACAAAAAACAGCTGTATAGGTATGTTTTTTAATTAACAGTGCACTCTGTTTAAACTGGATTAGTGGAACAGATTAGACCGTTTATTCTAGTGTTGTTAATCAATTTGCAGGCCTTGGAATTGAAAATATCCATAATCCTTTTATTTAATAATATGTGAGTCTCAGTGGTCCAGTTGTAGAACATCCGGCCTCTCAAGCTGATGACAGTGGTTCAAAACCTGTTGGAGGCTGGCTCACACTTGAATATAGGTAAAATAACCAAATGTTTGACATCTAGAGTAGCAAATGATTAATCAGTGTGCTCCAGTGTGTCATTAAACAAAACAAACCAAAAAAAATGTAATAATGTTTCAAGTGGTGTATTTGATTTTCTGTAAGTCACGAAAATACATATTCTTATATCAAAAGAGAAAATAATTTAAGGTGCAAATGAAAAACCGTATTTGTGCAAGTAACAGGTAAATAAAACAGATAATCCAAGACCTTACATGAAATAGTAAAATCAGTCTAGTTTAGAGAGGTGTCTGTATTAAATGGTTTGAGATTAGGCAGAGTTCACTGTGATTATCGTATGTCTTTGTAGCAGAGCAACAGAACTTTTGTTATGTTTTGTGACAATTATTTTTATATATACCATTTGCCTCCAGTTTTCTGGGATGTATATGAAAGAATATATGTATACAGAATTTGTGTTTTATATCAGAATAGTAAGTATTATAGGATATTACATGGTACAGACTTGGGAATGGTGAAACAGTTGGGAAGAAAGACAACACAAATAGTTAATGTTTTGAAATTATTGTAATTCTTGATTATTAAATATATTTTTGTGACCATGTTGAAGCTTACGCATGTGACTTTTTTTCTTTCTTTTTTTTATCAAATGGTATGACAGCATTTCTTTTAAGCACATGGTGTGTTGTAGGTTAGTTGTAAGTTGATATAGTCATTGCTGTCAACCCTTCGTGAAACAGGCAGCTTCAAAAGTGATGCCATCTCTTTAATTTCTGGATGTATTGTCATCATCACTGTCATCTAACGCCTGTGTCTTTCAAAGATATGTTTTGAAGATTTTAAGATCTGTCTCTTGTTGTAAACTTGGAAAATTATGTAAAACAAAGTGATTTTTGTTTTGTATTTGGAATTATTTTCTCCTGGAAATTTGATTGGAAAAGTTTTTTGGTTTTTTTTATCACAGCCAGCCTTCAGCAATACTAAATCACCTTCATGATATCATCAAGTTTATATTTGTCATTTATAAAGTTGAAACATTTTTGTAAAAAAAATTCTTTCATTTCCAAGTCTGCTGTAGATATTTCACAACTGATAGCCAATTTTTGTAACAATTTATCAAGTGGTAGACAGGTGTGTACATTGGTTAACTTGCCAGGAAAACAATGTAATTTTTACAAGTGGCTCTTGACAGTAATGTACAAGGCAGGTCGAAGATTTCCAGAAGCGTTGTTTCTAATTATGTTGGTGGGGTATTTACAAGTGATTTTCAAAATGAGGTGTGACAGATCAATGGACTGGCCACTAACCAAAATATCTGATGTTAAAAACTGAAACGTTTCGTCCCACCTAAACACGAAGTGGTGATTACTTTAGTGTTATGAACTGTTACCGAGTTGAAACATGTTTAGTATGGAAATTGTTTGTATTGAGAGATTTTGTGAGACGCAGGTTTTGTTGGAAAGTATAAATTACCTTATTTAACTTTTTCAATGTATTGTTTCATTTGTTGACAGTATTTTTAGGGATAAAGAGGAAGATATTTTTCTAAAATTATCTGTTTTGATCACATTCATAATGTTTGTGTGAAAAGGGTACATTTTGTCATAGAACAACGTAGAAGTATTAGGATTATGGTATTTTTTGTTTTCTTTTTTCATTTTTAACATCACTGTACTAAAAACATAAATTTTTGTTAATTTTTGTCAACTCAGCAAAGAATTTCTTAAAATAACAGCTATATCTAAATACAGCTGTTTTGAAAATAAAAAGATATGAAATTTGACACATCTAAAATTCGAGGCAAAGTTGAGCCTAGCATTATGAAATCCCTTATTTGTTATGATGGTCCAATTTTTGTGTAATTCGTGGTCCACACAGCTCACAAAATTAGGAATACAAAGAAATATAGTTAACATAATAATATCCACTTTGTGATACTTTATGTATTCACAAATTTGTGAATCCCACAAAATGTTTTATCTACACAAAACCACAGAACATTCAAAGTAAAGGTTTTCCCAGTAGTTGACAATGTTGGTTGATGTGTATAAATTGTTTAAAATGAGAGATTTATCTATTCTGTTTATGATCATTCCATTTACTTGTTATGTGGAGATTTTTTCAAAAATATTTTATTTAATTAGTCACTTTTTCTGATATTTATCCGTCAAATTATTGTATGTTGCTTACTGGGACCAATTAGTATCGACATATTTCATCATTATTTGATAAATTAATATATATATTTTATTATTGAGATTTGAATGCTGGAAATTAGTAATAATACTACTAGAAGACAGATTGTTGATAGAGTAATTATTGGCTGTATTGTTGGGGTGGGGTGAGGGGGTTGTTGAATGCTATTATCTTAAATTAGCTGCTTTCAGTACCATAACCGGAGCTTGAAAGACGTAGCAGTAGTTGGAGTAACGGGAACAAAATGCATAATGGATTCTTAAACTAACTGGATTTTGCTTAATTATTCAAACAGGAACAGAACGTGAAATAGATGCAAAAATGAACCAGCTTTCACTTAAAATTCTGTTTGTTAACCCCTGTGAATGCATTATTTGTGGTATAGGGTTTCGATGTATTTCCTAATAATTATAAGTCACTTTTATATTTGAAGTTGGAATATTTATACAGACCTCTACGTATCAAATATCCATTTGTAAAGAAATTACTGTTAATCATGCAATTATTGAATCAAGATATGTTTTTTTTTAAAGAAACAGACTTTATAATATTAATATCTTTGCAAATATTTCATATACAGTGTAAAGTATGGGAACATAGGTGATGGTCTGCAGCAAACTGGGTATTAACTCTTACATACCAGAATTATTATAAAACTAGTGTTTCTAACAAGTATTTTGAATTTATAAACTATTGTACAGTGTTGAAAATCATAAAATGTGGATAATTAAGTTTTTGTATTTTGCTGCTTATTACTCAGTTTGCTGCAGAGAGGTCACATGTTGATATTTGTATTTCTTAGTGAAAACCCTATTGATACATTGTAACTGATCCACATTCCATGATTTTACACGTTTAACAAATACTGCTGTCAAATAATGCTGTCCAATATTTTAACATGACAGTTACCAAAACATTAAAATAGTACTTAAAACCCGTTTGTGTATGTTTTGTTTTATTTCTCAATTTTCTTATTCAGCAAATTCTAGATATTAAGGTATCATGCATTTTCTTTCATATTGTTTAAAATAATGGGGTTTTTTTTCTTGTTATGTCAGTGACTGAAGAATTGGATTCCAAAATGCTCTTATTTTACTAAATAGTGTTAACATGAAAAATATTTAGGCACAGAAATAAAAACTAACGTTTGTGCCTTGAATGTGTAAAGTAGATATTGTATGGGCTCAGAATAAAACAAAAACCAGCTGTATGGGTATGTTTTTTAATTAACAGTGCACTGTGTTTAAACTGGATTAGTGGGACAGATTAGACCCATTTTTCTAGTGCTGTTAATCAATTAGCAGGCCTTGGAATTGAAGTTTGTTTTGTACAAAGTCTTTGATCATGTTGACTGAAATGATAGTGATGAAAGGTGATTGAGAACTTGTGATATATTCTGTGGACGACAAAACAGGTAAACCTGTCCGGTGCAGAATGAGCAAATAAAAACAAAGTATGAAGATTTAAACCACTTAGATATGCACTTGGTCGTAATTAAAGATGACAAGTTGTGATTTTGTAATAAAATCTGTGAATAATGAAATGACTTTGTTATTTTCAAGAAATTCGTAATCGCATCACACCTTATTAATTTTAATCAGATGTAAAATATTTTTATTTGTGACAAAAAAAAGAAACTTGCTGTTCATGCTACTCTTTTTGACAGGCAGCAATTGGTCTTTTACATCCAATTACCCATATACACTGCACATACCTCACCCTTTGATACACATACTATTTGTGGAGTGCTTACTGGATGAAATGGAAAATTCTACAGTTCCATGTTCTGATTAACATGGAGTTAATGTCACTAGATAGGAATTCTTTGATGTATATGTACACCAAATGGAATGGAAAAATGACCCCTTAGGACTTTCATTTTTTATTAAAGGAATGCTTAAGTCTACAGGGTAGCATATAAAATGGATTAATATTTTTCAGTAATAAGAATGGTGCAATAAAATGTTTAATACGTACATGGATTTAGGATTAATGAACATTACAAACTGATTCTTTCTCACACAGATGAATGAGAAAGCTGCATGATGCAGGTTCTGACGAAGGACTCGAACAATAACAAAGTGTAAACAGTATTTTTGCGTGTATTAGAAAGATTCATTTCGGTGTTTATTGTTTTGTTTGTGTTATTAGATGGCTTATTAGATAGTGATAGTGGATCGGACTGATATTTTACCATAAATTGGAAGGAAACCGAGACTGGTGTTCGTGCAGCAGTTGTAGGCCAATGGACACTGTTGTGTAACTTTGTCCAGACAACAGTTTTTAAAGTTAGCGATTATACATTTCTGGTTTAATTTGGATCATATTCTTTTTTCATCACGAACTGTAATACAAATATAATAACATTTCTTTTCATAGAAATGCAATTTCTCGCAAACAAATACGTAATAACAACTTATTCCGTGGAAAGAGTTGCTATTATATTTATATGGCTATTACGAGTTTCGCACAATGCATGTTCTGATCTGATGTCATGCAGTATGACTATATTCTTACAAAAAGAAGTTCCGTTTCTTACTTTTATACACGGAAAACTAGTTTTAAGTATAAATACATTTTTATTTAAATTTGTTTATATTTTAACTAACACCTTGTAAATACATTGATTCATTTTATATGGAACAGTATACACTTCAGTATCCTTTTTAATTGGTTTACTTCTATGCCATCCCTAAAAATGATGAAAGTGAAATAAATTTAATATGGTGGGAGGGGGGGGGGGGGGGGTCTTCATTTCTGCATTTCTTTTTCTTCTACCTCCAGACATTAAAAACTATAACCTAAAGAAAATAATCTAAAATCAGTAAAAAAAAAAAAAAAACCATAATTTAATATTGGTGAATAATTAATTTTATT
>JAULBS010122351.1:0-46686 GCA_032355785.1 Symmetromphalus regularis | reverse complement strand
ACTGAGATTTGATCTCAGTACCTACCAGCCTCGAGTCCGATAGCTTAACCACTGCGCCACGGAGGCCGGTTGTATTATGTAACAGTCTGTTAGATTAAAGCAGTGTTCGTTTTCTTTTAACATCTGTGAAGCCATTTAAAGGTATATTCCTACAGAATTTAAGGGGCTTTGTGGTCTAAATAGTCATTACAAATGAAACTTACATGTATTTGTTATACTAGATCTAGTTTTCATATCACACAAGACATTTTAACTGAACCATGGTATAGGAAATTCCATGTCGAGTCGATCAATGTTTTTCACATTTAAACATTTCAAATTTTAAGAGCGAAATATATGGGTACGAAATGTTATTGCAGCCACAATAATATTCCGGTTTTAAAATAATGGCTAACTCGGGGAATACTCGTCACGTGACTCAAAATATATACGTCACATCTTCAATGGAAAAAAACTAAATTTGTTTCGATTTATTTGTCCGTGAGCATAATTCATTATTATTTTTAAAATATTAATAATAAGCTAGATGCGGTGATTATGTAATAGGTCATGGGCTGATGGGGGTCCACATGCACCACATGGTTGTGTAAGTAGTTGAATGAAGTATTTCTATGGACAAATCAAATGTTTATATTTGAAATTAATTCTGTTTCGAAATTAATTAGGTCAAGGATCCGTGGGAGTATGCCTTTAAGATATGGCGAGCATTTTGTAATTCAGTTTTATCCTAGAGCGTAATGTTAGAATAAAATATAGTGATGTTAGTATTAATATTTCTGTAGGCTTCTTTTATAGCATTTCTGAATGGTGATTTTTAAATAGATGGATACTTCTGTTATATACCTTTTATCGTACAGCCTTAAAGACACTTGTTGGTCTCTGTGTAAAATCTCTGTTGCCTCAGCTGGCCAAGGATTTTTGTTTACAATTAACCCAAGCAGTTCTAACTGAACTGTCAACAACCAATAACACAGGCAAGAAGAGAGCAAGATGTCCACTGAAATTCTGTAACAAGATACCAAACCCAGCCAGAAAATGAACAGGAACAAGTCACCTTTCTGCTATAAAGGATTGTTTTATACATAGCAGACAAGAAATAGCTGGCCTGTGTACATCTGGTTTATGTACTGTTTATATTGTTGTGACAATCAAGACAGACTATGTCACTAGCCAGTGATACAAAAGTTTGAGGCTTTAATCGGTTTCGTGGAGAGCAACAAGTGTCTTTAAAATTAGGAAATTAAAACCGACTTTCGGAAAAGTGCAGAATGATGGTGAATATTGCAGTCTGACGATATAAGTGACAAAATGAAAATGAAATAGTAAAGCAGTAAAGCAAACTAGATAAACAAAGTAATATCTAACTGTCGGGTGAGGTTTCCTTTTTGGTTTTTTTGTTTAACGACACCACTAGAGCACATTGATTTATTAATCATTGGCTATTGGATGTCAAACATTTGGTAATTGTGACATATAATGGAGTGTGAGCCAGCCTGTAATGGGTTTTAAACCGCTGTCTTCAACTTGAGAGTCCGATATTCTACCACTTGAGTAGAGGCTCACCACCTCCGATGTGAAGAATATACTAAATAAAAGCTATCTATCATTTCACATGGATTTAAAGTAATGCTTTACCCTCACCTTAGGCTAGTAGAAATCACTGGGTACTACTCAAATTTAGTTCTGCTGGTCAGTAAATATTTTTATTCACAAAAACACATTTATTTAGATACCAAAGTATTTATTATGGTGATATATTGAAAGAATAAATTTCTTAAAGTAAAGCTTGTTTTATTTAACGATGCCTCTTGAGCACATTGATTTTTATCTTATCATCAGCTATTGGATGTGAATCATATGGTCATTATGACATATTTATTTAGAGGAAACCTGCTGCCACCACATAGGCTTCTCTTTCTGATAAGCAGCAAGAGGTCTTTTATATGCACAGTCCCACAGACAAGACGGCACATACCTTGGCCTTTGATGAACCAGTTGTGGACCTCTGGTTGGAATGGAAAAATAGGCCAAACTGCAAATGGGTTATATTGAAAGAATAAATTTCTTGGACAGCTTTATAGCAAAGGTCAGTCTTAAAAAGGCCCACAAATGTTACATACATTTTGTGTCCTTCAATCATATGATTCCAACTGATAAAGGGGTGAGGACTAGTGATTTTTTTTGTAAGGACTAGTAACTTTTCTAAGATACTAGTCCCCCTGACAAGTTGGAATATTTATTAATTTTTCACCTGAGTTCAGGTATACTGTAATCCGTTTATGAATAACAGAATTAGTTTTTAACTCTGCCTATTTGTCTACTACTGATATGTGTAATTCACTACTAAACTCTGTTAAATTATTACCCCAGTTGGAACTCATAATTCGGTACATATTTATTAGTTTCTCACTGAGAAAATATCAGCACTGGTTTAACTGGACATTTCATTGGGTCGCTCTGGCTGTTATGACCAATAAACTTGCCTGTATTAAATTTGACATCATTATAATTTTATTTTTATTACTAAAAGATGTTAAATTACTGTGTTATAACTTTAATTTGCAAATATTTATCACAAATATAAAAATACTTAAATTGGTTGAAGTTGATTATGAGTATGCCTCTTTAATGAATTCAGTATAAAGGACATAACAGACTGACAACAATTCCGTGCATTTATTTTTCTGTATCAGTATTTGGAGTACAATTCGAACAGGAGGTATTGTATTCACATTTCAAAAGGATGATATTTTGTTTCATCTTGTTTGTGCAATATTTTGCTATGTATATAAGTATATATTTGTTTTCCTTTCCTGGGAATTTATTGTAGTAGTTCTAATATAAAGTGTTCCTTTTGGTCTTAGATGGTGGGAATTTGACTGTTAGCTCAGTTGTGGATACAGTTCTTTTGTAGTTTCACAGATTCAAATTCTCTTGGTGAAGATTTAATATATTTTATGTTTGATTTTTGGGCATGTTCTTGATCAGGGGTTGAATTTTACAATGGTAGCATATCATGAATCATAAATAACTTACATTTGTTGTTGTTGCAGTGATAAAAGTTTATTGGATTTATTGAGAATTCTAGATCTTTGCCATAGTTTCAGTTTTTCAGAATGCATCAACAGTGACATAGGATGGATTATCAAAGTTGGGGGGGTGGGGGGGGGTGGGAGCTCAAAAAAGATCTTGCAAGTTTTGTTACCGTAAATGTTGGACTGGAGAAAGGAATCTTTATCCAAAATAAAAACTAGCAAATAAAGTGGGGGGGGCTAAGTCCCTACTAGCCCCCAATATGCTAAGGGCCTGATCAAAATTCACTTGATTTTCAAAACAATTACCCCCTAGTAACACTAATTGGTGTCTCATACACTTTTCATGATTTTTTAACAGACCCAATGTTTATCTCTGCTTTCCTGTCCCTGGTATGTCACGATCCCAAAGTCAGCGAAAGCAGCAGTTACTGTTCCCTTGAGATTAATAATTTCAATCCCTGTTTCATAGAACATGATTTAAACTTGGACATAACCTGTTACCAACATTTTAATGTGATTTGTTTAGAATACCAGAGAAAAAAATAATGTCCTGTGGTGGCTCTTTTGGAGTAGTGTCACCATCCCAGAGTTTCCTCAGGAATGGACGGGAGCTTTGAGGAAAAACAACACCAGGCCAGAACACCCCCCAAGAAAACAAAAACATTTCCGGGATCTGCTGTTGCAGCTGAACTGCCCATGGAGTAAATATTTCAAACTCATTCAGAATAAATTTAGCCAGTGATTCCATGTGTTGGAGTCCACAGCTTGAAACAGTAATTCTCTGCCAGTTAGGATTTTGTTTTTAATAACACCATTAGAGCACATTGATTTATAAATTATCAGCTATTGGATGTCATTGATAATTTTGACACAGAGTGCACTTGAAAGTGGGGGGAGGGGGACCACTGAAAAGTAGGTGACTGAAGCCGAGCCTCAAAATATTTTAATTAAGCAAAACAAACTTTTTGTGATTTTTTTAGTTGGGGGCATGATCTTCCCGATCCCCCTCCCTAATCCACAAATACTGAGTCTATATGTGAAAGTGTGAGCCTGCCTCCAACTGTTTTGAACCTCTATTTTTGGTTTGGGAGTTTGATGTCCTACTACTGGACCATGAAGAGGCTAACTGCAAGTGAAGAGTTCTCCAGACCGAGTTACGTGAAATTACCACTAGTTAATGCCAGTAGGAACACTTTATACCTTCTTCTACATTCTGATGATGCAAAATGCTTTAGTATTATTCTGGGTTTGCATGTGCTAGATTTTTAGAATTGACTTATTACTTTATTATTTGTAAAAAAATCAAATATTTACTGCTCACTGGGGTATCTCACAGGCCTTTGACATTGGACAATATATCAATTTAATCTTCTTTGTTTTTTTCTCCTTTACTAGTATAATAATATGTGATGAATAATAGTGTAATATTAGTGTAATATATGAAAAATAAATACTCCTTGCAAAATTACAATCACCTGTCTTCATGTTATGTGTAGCATGTTTAATGTGTAACATATACTATTAATAGAGGTATTTATGCATACAGATGTTTGAGATGATGAGAAAATATTAGGCTAAGGAGTTATTTTTCATATATTACACTAATATTATACTATTATTCAACATTTTTGTACTAGTAAAGGCACACAAAAAAAATCATAAAAAATGATTCTGCTGTTATATCTTTGGGATATCTTTCAGGTGAGAATCCAAAATGTTCTTCAAGAGTTGAGATAAAGAACATATTCTGTACTGGATAAGCTGCTCGGCAGCTGCTGTAGGTCCCATCCTCCTTAAACCATCTTCTCTAGTCAGTGTCTGTATTCATCTACTTATATAATACTAGCTCAAGCTGGGCACAGACATGTTGATAAGATGGCCGACATCAGACTTGTTTTATAACAGCATTCTCACAGTACGACATGTGGTAATTTGTAGTACAGAATTATGTTGTATCACCAAAACGTAAATCTTCATATAGTGGCATTATAATTGCAATTTATAAATATTTTGAAAATTGAGTCTGATATGATCGTGAGTCGGACACTTAGTTTTAATTGCAATTTATCAATATTATGAAAATTGACTTCGAGTCGGACATGATCGTGAGTCGGACACTTAGAGTGTAATTTTTTATGGTTTTGTTCAGTTGGGTAATTTGTAATTGTATCACAAAAATATGTAGAATGGTTAGTGTTTGAGAAAAATCCTGTTTAAATGTTTACTTCAAAACAATAAACTACTGTCATAAAATGCGTAACAATGTATTATAAACTGATTATAGTTAAGATTATTTTATACACTACCATAAATACTTCATATTGTACTGTAAAAATGCCTCTGAATGTGTATGAGAGAGAAATCTGAATAGGTTCACTTTTCTTGATCATACAGACTTTTTTTTGTGCTAGTCAGCACTTGAATAATTGGCTTATGTGTGTTTGCTTTTAGTCCGTTTGGAAATGATTGTTTTTTCATCAAATGAATCGGTAAATGGTGTGTGACAGCTGTAAGAATTGATGCATTTCTTGAAATGTACATGAATGAGCTGAAATCAACCAAGTTGTGATATGTGCCTCAATGTATACAATGTGTTGCAATGTTAATAAACATTCATTTTTTCAAATAGTGTTTTTTTTTATTTGTGTTTTTTATTTTTTATTTATCTATGCGTATTAATTAACCTACCATAACCAACGATTAGCAGCATTTTGTAACGTAAAAGTATTTTAAAATGTGAAATATATACATGTATAATTATATATATTGAGATTGGGTGGGAGGGGTGGTCTGGGTCACTTCCGGATTTATAGTTAAATTGGCAGACCTCGAAATTTGCTGCCATAAAAGCTTCTGTGTGATTGATTTGCGACAGCATTATACTGCATGGATGCAGGCCCATACGCAGGATTTTCTTTAGGGGGTGCGTTTGTGAGGATATCCATGTTTTATTTTCGTTTTTAACGTTATTCTAGTAAATTAGCGTCAATCCAAATTTGCATTTACGGACCTCGACAGATTTAGGGGGTGCGTGCGCACCCGTTGCACCGCCTACCCTGCTTACGGGCCTGTGATGCAGGATTTGTGAAAGGGGGGATCCAAAAGTGGTTTCTGAAAAGGGTGTGGGCGTCTAAAAGTGGTGAGTGAATAGAAATGGGGGGAAATTTTTTTAATTTTCAAGTCCCTCTAGTGTACTGACCCCCTGGACCCCACCTAGATCCGCTACTGCTACCATCGCAAAGCTATAATTTATGTATGCTATTTATTTTTATTTAAAAATTGCCGTTGCAATTTTATAGCAAAACGATTTACTGACTGTAATTAAGTGCTTTAAATTATCTGAATCGGAGTGGCTGAATTGATAGCCTATACAGACGTTAGTTCATTTGTTTAGCTCAAAAGTTATGCTTTTTTTTTTTCCGTTATCTATTCATGAATACACGTTTTGTTTATACCTACCAGTTGTACAGACTGTCAAGGATGAATGAAGTTATCCACTAGAAGCCCATAGACAGGGTGGTTCGTAGGGTTCAAACGAACCCCCTTTTTTCTGAAGTGCCCTTTCAAACTAGGCTAGAGCTCCCCCATCTTTTAAAAAAGTTATTTGGTTTTGGTTGACACATTTAATCTCAACTAATTGCCTGTTTTTTTTAAATATATTTATATTTTTAAATTAATTAAATGAGGACTGTAACTGTCAACTTCGCCCTCTTATCCCCCACAAGGTGCTTTGGCCCTGGACTCCACCGGCAGCCCCCAGCTAAGTGTTGCTCGCAAGTGCCCTTTTAATACCAAAAATACCATCCCCCCCCCACCTTCTAAAATCCTGGCTACGGGCTTGCACTATCATTCTGTTATTAGACACATTAAAAAAACCCACCTAAACAACAACGTTTTGAGTAGGCCTACCACTCCACTTCAGTGTCGGAATACATTATTAGTTTTCAGAATACAGATCTAACAGTTTATATTTCATAGATGGAGGAAATGGTGGGTTCCAAAACATTTGGACAGGGTTGACCAAAAACTGAATTAGCGCTGAGTTCAGCGACATACCATGAGTTAAATTTAAATACTGATTAAAAATTAGATTGGTTAGCGATAACTGCAGGTCAAATAATGACCTAACTGAGGATTATCCTACATTTAAAGCAGAGGTTAAATTTTTTACCAGCGTATAAATTTGATGGACATGACATTTTGTTACAGTTAATTTTAAACCAATAGGTAAGTTATAGTTTTGAACAACGGGCCTTAGGCCCAAAGGCCTAGCCAAACTATTGGTATAGGCTCCTTTATAGGCTCCTTTTCGGCCTTATTTTATATTAGGCTATTATCTTAATACAATAAACCAACATTAATTTTTATAAAGTAGTGAAATTATTGAACATTTGTCATTCTTTAAAGGATTTCACGATAAAATTATTAAATGATTCTTGCAAGACCTGGATAACATAAATAAAAATTTGGAGAGTATGTTTATTTTAATTTTAACATTTCAACAAATGTTAATGTTTTGACTAGTGCATGCAACCATAACACGTCCCTTTAATTTAAGGGTACATTCATAAATTACGTAATGTTCGAATGAACGTTACGATTCAAAATACAAATATTAACGCAATTTTTGAAGGGGGGTATTTTAATTTTAATTTGGTTATTTGAATGACTACATCATATGTATAATATTTATTTATCACTTATATTTGTTTGTGACAACGGTTGAAAACGCTGTTACGGAGACGTGCAGCACCACAGGTTAAATAATCACCAAACATCGGCTCACATCGTCTGACCATAAACAACCAATCAGTGGAAGAGTGACTGGCGGCGTATTTTTACAAGGAAATAGTGCAACTTTTTCATTTTGAAGTTGATTAATATTAATACCATAATCTTTAAGGAAAACACATAGTGCGTATAGTTTCCTTAGATATTTTAATAACTTTATAATTTTATTTTTTATTATTACATAAATATAACGAACTCTTTTATGTGTCAATTCGCGTGCATTTACGGATGTAGTGTTGTTAGGCTCTCGTTTGGTTCATCGGATAGAATAAACTGGTAGAAGTTGGATTTAGTCCGATCATACTTTAATTAATTTTAAAATATTTTGCGTATATCATATTATTTCAACGATGTATTCAGCTGGTGGAGGAACCATGGTGGGAAATGCAATGGATCAGTTGCAGCATATGAACGCTGGAACTTTGACGTTAGTAACAACTGCAGTGTTTCTCAGCGTTGTGATGGCCTACCGAAAAATGATGGAGAAGAAATATGTAAGAATGTACTTAAAAATATTATGCTAATAATTGTTTTTAATTGCATTAAATGTACATTTTTTTTATTTTTTTTGCATTTATGCTTAGCTAATGTTTTTATAATCGTGTAGCAATGTAGGTGACTGAGAAACGTCATGGGATGGATTCATCCAGGTAAGCTGGTGCTATCATGACTATGTGCAGCGGGAATGACTAGTGTCCCAAAATACCATACGTCAAGGTATAAAATTTCTGATTGAATCCGTGTCTGTTTTGTGTAAGATTTATTCACTTATTGCTACAGTCATTTATAGGAGAAAGTGCAGGTCGGCATCTTTCTGTTTTATTGTCAGTGATGTCATGTCCGTCACGCATATTAATAAGTCAATTATTCCAAAAATATAAGGACAAAATATGTTTGTTCTTAGGTGTTACAAACATACCCCATATGGTTTCTATTAGCACAAAATGTAGAGTAAAGTGTACACGTTTTCATGGAAACATAGTTTTATAGTATCAAAATGTCACGTCCGTCACAAAACAATTACCATGAAATGCCCCTAAATGTGCTTCATTTTTAATTTTAGGAAAACATGCCTCCACATATTCCATCCACTATTCCATTCCTTGGAGAAGCTGTCAGCTTTGGCAAGAATCCAGTTGGATACCTCATTGCTGCATATGAAAAAGTAAGTGTGTTAATGAGTAAATTGACCAAATGTATTTGTCCACAACTACACGTAAATGCAAAATTTGTAAAACAAATTATCTATTTCTCTGGAACAATAACATGATATACTGGTACTTGAGTAATAATCAACTTTTCCATGTGAGATGAACTTGATATAACATCAACTGATTTGTTTCATTTGTGTGTTAATTTTCTTTTATATTTGGCACAAATGTACTGATTAGGACATTTTGACTGCTAAGAACAAAAATCATTATTTCCAGCCTGAAATACTGTTAAACAAATTTTTCTCTCATCTACTCTAGTACAAGTTTGTGTGTACTTGTAGTTCATGTATTAAAATTGTTGTTTTTGTCTTTTCTCTTTCAGTATGGTCCGATATTCAGTTTTACAATGGTTGGAAAAACCTTCACATACTTGATTGGTTCAGAGTCATCTGCATTATTCTTCAACAGCAGAAATGAAAACTTGAATGCAGAAGATGTGTATAGTCATCTGACCACGCCTGTGTTTGGGAAAGGTGTTGCATATGATTGCCCAAATCAGGTATATACATACACATTTCCCAACAGCTTTTTTATTTTGTTTTTAAATACATTTATGTACATGTGTATTTGTCTGAAATTTCAATTAAAAAAATAGTAAGCTTTTAAATAAAAATATATATTTTTTATCAAAATAACTATTTATATATGTATGGTATGTAACCAACATTTTAATAGTAGCTGTAAAGGATTTCATCATTTTATTTTTTTTAGATCTTTTTACAACAGAAGAAGATTTTTAAAACTGGTCTCTGTGTTGCCAGATTCCGCCAGCACATTCCTTTAATTGAACAAGAGTGCCATGAATATTTCAAACGATGGGGCAACAGTGGTGACAGAAGTAAGTATTCTTGCACGATAGTGTGTATATACAGGATTTCTGACAAATATTATAATGGGTAAATCTTGATATACCCTCATTTTAATGTAATCCTGCTTAAAGACAAAATCACTCAATTCATACCTATTTTTATCCTTTTTTTTAGTGAGACCAAAATCCTATTAGACATGATCCTTTGTCAGCTTGTTTTCAGATATGTTCAAAAGCTATTAATTTAATTTATCACATAAATATATACAAATATGCATATCTATGATATTCACGATTACATATTAGCACACAGACATCAATAATTGACAGCTTAAAGTATACAAAGATGATAATCTGTGAAGTACACAAATCACGCAGAAGCTGTTTTAAACTGTTTGTGGCCATTGTATAAAGGGAGATAATTCATGCCAAAATGACTAGATCACCTCACTGGATGACAAGTTGATTGATAAAGATATGCTGTCAGGAATGGAATTTGGGTTGATATCAAAGACCAAGGTTTGCACTACATAATATTTTGAAGGTAACCAGGCCCTAGATTGGTAGAGGGTGAAACTGCAATCATGAACAAAAAGTTTAATCAAAGAATTATAATTGTTGAGATTTTGTAGGTAAATATGGGTTGAGATTTTGTAGGTAAATATTCTATTTATCTTACATGTTATAATCCATTTCAGATTTGTTTGTGGCTTTATCTGAAGTGATCATCTTAACTGCAAGCAGGTGTCTTCATGGTAAGTGCCAAGTATTACGAGTTAATGCAGATTGTTTTTAGACATTTAGTGTTTTTTTTCAGAGTTAACCTGTGGACATTTCTTCTATTATATTGTAAACCATTTTTTTTTTTTTTTAATAAAACTGAGTTTTAAAAGCTTGTCAGGCCTGTGCTTATGAAATGTGAATTTCAAACTTGAATAGTCTAATTACATCATATATCAACCAGAAGTTAAACAATTTCATCTTTGTCCTATAGCTGGTACACATGGTATATGCTGTCCTGTCTATGGGAAAGTGAATATGAAATATCTTTTGCTGAAAACTGAAAAAAATTTGGCAGGTTCTCTCTGATGACTAGTATCATAATTACCAAAATTCTTGCATCAGTAACCGATGATTATTAAATCAATGTGCTCTAGTGGTGTCATTAAAAATAAAACATTGGTTTTGTGTTTTCAGGAAAGGAGATTCGCTCAGTGCTAACTGAGAAGGTAGCCCAGCTGTACACGGATCTCGATGGAGGTTTCACTCACCTCGCTTGGCTTCTGCCAGGATGGCTTCCATTCCCAAGTTTCAGGTGAACACTTTAAATGCATATTCCCACGGACCCTTGACCTAATTAATTTCCAAACAAAGAATTACTTTTAAATATAAACATTTCATTTGTCCATAGAAATACTTCATTCAACTACTTAATAATCACCCGATCTCGCTTATTGTCAATATTTAAAAAATAATAATGAATTATTCTCACAGACAAATAAATTGAAAATAACGTTTTTTTCTGATGAAGGTGTGAAGTATATATTTTGTGTCACGTAACAGGTATTCCCCTGAATATTTTTGTAGCTACAAAAGCTCTTTCGTACCAATTTATTTCGCCACACAAGGAGTTCCATTCTTGCAATTCGAAATTTTTAAATGTGAAAAAAATCTATTGACGTAGAATTTCCTATACCATAGTTCAGTTAAAATCTCTTGTGTGATGTGAAAACGAGATCTTGTATAAAAAATGCATGTGAGTTTCATTCATAATCAATATTTAGATTACAAAGCCCCTTAAATTCAATAGGACTATGTCTTTAATCATTACAGCTTACATGCATGTAGTAATAATCATAACTTGCAGTATTACAAAGCTTGAGTATTCTGACTGTTTGTCAGTCTGGATATAAAACATTTCAAACAGTTCATTTGGTAAATTGGTTTAAAGTTTAGAAACTGTATACTACCATGTATTATTAAAGTTGTAAAAAATTGTTTTAGTTGCTGTACTAGTATTACTATATAAAAATTTAACACACATTATCTTTTAAAAATTATTATTATTTTTTTAAGGTGAAGGGGGTCACAGTTTCACCTTAATTGAAATTTTATTTAAACTATTAGTAATATGTTATATGTAAATATTAATGATAATTATTCAATAAATGTGAGAATGAAAAACATGTTACATTGACTTATTAAATTTTAAATAATTGTCTGTTTTAAATTGGATATATACTGATGTGCAAAAGAAACGATACCAAAAATATAAATATTTAGTTTTCATCACTGCTTAAATTAAATATGGCATTTATGTGTACTATACATCTGTTTTGCAAATACAAATATTATTTTCAAAGTTATCATTAAATTATCCTTGGTATCATTTCTTTTGCACGTTATTATAGTTGTTAGCATTAAAATTTATTGTAATTGTTGTTTTGGTCAATTGTGTTTGCTACTGGACTTTTGCGTCAGCACAGTAAAAGAAAATAAACAACCATTGCTTTGATTTTTTTAAAGTTACAATCCATAAGCCATTTTAAAAATAGTTTTACCAGCTAAATACTTTGTTGATAATTTTTAGTTAAAGAATATTTCTCTCACAGATTTAAATATTTTATAAATATCTTCTATTTTAATGTATTGCAGGAAGCGAGATAGGGCACATATTGAAGTTAAGAAAATATTCTATGATGCCATCAAGAAGAGGAGAGCGTGTGATAATCCAGATGATGATATGCTGCAGACACTAATTGAAGCAACTTACAAGTAAGCTCAAATCTCCTTAACTTATACCACACTACTTTATTTTTTGAAAAAAAGAAATTAATGTTTTTTAAATTTAATGAAGCCTCTAGAGCAAATAGATTTTTATCTTTATCATCGGCTATTGGATGTCATACTTATGGTCATTCAGACATATGTCTTTTAGAGGAAACCCACTGCCCCCACATATGCTACTCTTACTAATAAGTTGCAAAGGATCTTTTATATGCACTTTCCCACAGACAGAACAGCACATTCTAAGGCCTTTAATGAACCAATTGTGGACCACTGGTTAGAATGGAAAATATCCCAAACTACAAATTGATCCACTAAGATGGATCGATCTGATGACCGCTCACTTCACAGGCAGACACACAACTGCTTGAGCTACATCCTGCTCTTTATTTTTTTGAATTACAAATACATATATGTATTTGAAGAAAGATTGCTAAGTTGTTTTGAATGCAAGAATATCATAGATTGATTTAATTTCCAGACATTTCCTGTATGCAGTGTGCTTGATTAGCTTAGAGTGAACATTTGAAACAAATTAAAAAAGGTCTTTTGAAATACAACGTTTGACAAAAAATTCAAATACCCAATACTAAGATATTTTGTAATTCTATCCCACAAATGTTGTTGGTTCTAACATGTTTGGTGAGAAACTACATTTTATTTTTATTCTACAACTTCAAAAAATAAGCAACTTCTGATACATTTAGATGGAACTCGCATGACTCATTTACAATTTTCTGCAATGCTACAAAAGGCATTGATATTAATGGTATAGGAAACATGTCAATTAAAACACAGTTTTAGAATAGGAGTTGCCACCGTAGCTGCAAGATGGGCCATCCCAGGGGAAATGGCAGTCGGAAATTGACAGGACCGTTATATTCGTCCAAATATAATTCTTATGTCATAGCTATATAATCAAACAATCGAGGGGAGGGACTTGTCAACATCATAAATTTGTCGTTTACATTGTATGGCAGACTCAAACAGTCATATGAATGTCTTTGCATTCTGTTCCTAAATTGGAATGTAATATACATTAAAGTTTTTATCGTTATGGATAGTGGGTTCTTCTATTCCATACTGGGCCAGTCGTTAGCCACCTAGAACCTAATCACGACTTTAAAATGTTTGATCATATAATTGTTGTACATCAGACTTTTTACTAATTACATTATTAATGAATACTTCGTTAAGATCAGATATTAATATAGCCCCATAAACCCACAAAGCATGAAAATTAAAGATTTTGCTTAACAGGAATTCTGATGGTTTTCGTATCGGGTAACTCAGGGTTTGATTAATAAATGAAAATCACGGGAATACATTTAGATTCCCATAAAATCACAATTTAAATTTCAAAAAAATTAAATTTATTTCATTAGACATACATCGGGCAACATTTATTAGAAAATATAACTTCCATGCCCAATGTCCAGATTATTATTTAATATTATTACATGACAAAAATATATTTAGTGTTTTCATTGGTCAGAAACTGGTCAAATGATCGCCCATAATTTGTGATGTTTGTGTTGCCTTTCCATCAAAAGTGACATTGCCCTCGTGATTGTCATGTCTTTCAAAGTTCATTAATTCGTCACAGGTTTCTGTTGTCCTCTTTGTTTTAATATTATAAAGATGACATCATTAGTTACGGTATTTATTTAGAAATCGTCTAGTTGGCAAGAAAAATAAATATATAGCATAGTGTGAATTTACAAAACTAATTAATACACATTATTTAATAAAACAGTTACTGACTGCTCATTTGGGCAACATCATGTTTTATCGACTGAAGAAAATGATACTGACCGAGGCTGAAGGTTCATAAAACATGATGTTGCTCTCACAAGCAGTCAATAACTGTTAAGCATTAAATTCTGATTAGTCACTTAGCATATAATTGTTAAAAAAAAATTCATGATAGATGAATTCTTGTGGATTCCATTGACATAAAATTGTATAAATCCAAATAGATTCTGGTATAATCTGACAAAAAATGAAAACTTTAACCAACTGATGAAAATATATTTTATTTTGTCCTATATACGTTTTATATTGTATTTGCAGGGATGGCCGTAAACTTAGTGATGATGAGATTGCGGGCATGCTCATTGGGCTACTGCTGGCTGGACAGCACACATCGTCAACCACATCAGCCTGGCTTCTGTTCTTCATTGCAAATGACAAGACTCTACAAGTAACATTGCTGATAATTTTGTTTACACATTTTAGAGTAGTTACACTTAATGGTCAATTTTGTTCAGTCATCTGCATTATTCTTCAGCAGTTTTTTCGTTAAATGACGAAAATTTCATAATTTTTTTGGTGTACTATTACTCATTGATAATATCTTATAACAGCATTTGTTTTTCTTAGTGTAACTTTACATGAACTTAGCTATTTCTTTTCATTTATCAACATTTTCCTATTCATCCAAAAAGTAGTAATGTACATAACGACTTCTCCATCTCAAATTAGTATGCATAAAGTATCAATATTTTTAATGATTAATTTAAATTATATACTAACCTTGATACCACTTACCCACTTTCCTCCAAAATGATAAAAGGTAAAATGATGATGCACATGACCAGAAAACAAAAAGTTCCCATTTTGCTTTAAGTAATGTAACTTAGAAAAAATTCATTGCTATTCTTTAAACAAACATGTTACAATAAGTTACCAGTATTTTTGAATAGTGGTAGTGATATTATTTATAATTGTGTCTTATTAATTAATTAGAATAAGTTACAGAGAATACCGTTTTTGTAAATTGTAGTTATTTAAAATCTGATTTACAAGTTAATTTCTGTACTAAATATTAAATTTAATAAATTACAACTTGTGAGATGAAGAGCTTGATAATTGTTTGACAGAACCGATTGATTGAGGAACAGAAGAAAGTGTGCGGTGAGGACTTCCCGCCCATGAACTACGACCAGCTCAAGGACATGCAGCTTCTCGACCGATGCATCAAGGAGACCCTCAGACTCCGTCCTCCTATCATGTCAATGATGAGAATGTGCCGCACACCTCAGGTATGTACCCTTTCAGTGGGCTATTTGTGCTC
Organism: Symmetromphalus regularis; assembly: GCA_032355785.1. Lineage (NCBI taxonomy): Eukaryota > Metazoa > Mollusca > Gastropoda > Neomphalida > Neomphalidae > Symmetromphalus > Symmetromphalus regularis. The sequence continues at coordinate 30,975 of JAULBS010122351.1, read as the reverse complement.
TTTATTGTTCCAGCCAGTGGTCTGACACTGATGAATTTATGCTGTTTTGAAACCCATTAGATTTGTCATGTTGAAGCAAGGGTTAATCACTATTAGTCAGCGCATCAAACTCAATTTTAACAGAAATAGATCTACACCCTTTTGCAATTGAGCTCTTTATATATTGAATAATTTTTGATAATACAATACACAGCCATCAACAGAAATGTGTTAATTAGAGAACTGTTACAATTCTAATTTTGAGTGGTAGTTTAGGACATTTATAATCTTCTGATAATGATTATTAATAATCTTACATTCAATCTACTTACAGAAGGTGCTGGGTTATACGATCCCACCAGGCCACCAAGTGTGTGTGTCTCCTCCAACCAACCACAAACTGAAGGACACGTGGAAAGATGTCTGCACATACAACCCAGACCGGTATGTAGATACGTTATCTGTTGTAATTTTTATATTGAATTGTCTTCCTTTGTTATTCATGCCAGAAATATGTAGAAAAACATTTATCAACCTAATACTATTTTTTAACCAGTTTGTATAACAATTAACAATTAGCTATACAAAGGGTGGTATGTTAAAGTGGGTCTACGCTCCTAAATAATTTGAACTACTCTTCCTAATTTCCATGAATAGTGGAAATTTTTAGATTATTTGTTCATCAATAAATATAATACATATTAGTTATATTTATCTCAAATTTAAAATAGATTTTATATATTGAAAACAAATGTTGTTTACGAAAATGGACAGTTGGTGGGATACTGCCTCTTTCATTGATATTCTCAACAATACAATCAGAATAATTTTCCAAATAAGTTATGGGTGTATTGGGAACAAAATATGTTAAACCGAATATAATCATATCCTAAAATAATAACTATTATGGTACCAAAGAGGTATGCTTCTGTTTTTAAAGTTTTTTGTAATTGCGTTTCTAATATTCTAATTATATTTGTTCTTAGCTTCCTTGATCCTGATGTCTCCAACAGCGAAAAGTTCGCCTACATCCCATTTGGAGCCGGCCGTCACCGATGTATAGGCGAACCATTTGCCTATGTACAGATCAAAACCATTGTGTCCTTCATTCTGCGGAAGTACGAGATCGATTTGGTGGACGGCTATTTCCCCGATATTGACCTCAGTACAATGATCCATACCCCACTGAAACCGATGATCAGATATAAGCTGAGAAAGTAACTTGTTCATTTGTGTTACCAGCCATTTTGAATTCTTTGTGTAAAGTCTCGTCGAAATAATATGACAAAACTTTTAAACTGTATGCACTAGAATAATGTACTTTTATTCCAACAAGATGTGTATGATGCAATTTCTGTGGATGCACTCATTTTGACCTACCTTTATCCAAGTGATGACTAAAATTTGAAAACTGTATAATTTATTTTGGATGGGTTGAGTTTATGAGAGTGAGGAGTTCTTTAAAATTGATATATTGTAAATTAATTTAAACCACATTTCCTATATCATCAAACTGTCATACATAATTTTTTAAATACTACATTTTAAAATAAAATATTAAAAATCCCCTGTATAAAAACACTGATTTAACTCTTCTTTTTTTTAAATGGCAGCCAATTTATTTTAAAGAATGATAATGCATATAAGCTAAATCTGACCAAATTCACAGGTAAAACGCTTCCAGTGTTAATGAAAATTGCCCTCTAAATGCATATAGTTTTGTGTATATATATTTGTGTGATAGTATGTGTTGTATGTTATTCTACCTCTGATACAGTTTATCCCATGCCAGTTTGCATAATTTACTTATATTATAGTCCTTTGGGATCGAGTTCGAATACAATCGGTGCCCCGTATCTAAACATGGGGTGCTGACAGAATGTTACTAGTCTGTTTACCCAGCTTCACCACTGTGCCTTTAGTTACATTATCATTTCAAACTTTACATGAATTATCCAATCATTTATTTCTAAAATATTGTATTTGTATGTGAGTTTAAGTGAGTTTTAAAATTATATTGTGTAAATGCAGGTTTGTCATAATTGTGCGAATAATCATTTCATTTGCATATTGCTTGTTACCTGATGTATGGTTTCAGCTGACCCGACCCTTTCTTTATTCTCAGGCAATTTGGTTGAGTGTGGGCAAGATGATTTCATGTATTGCTCGGTGTGTTCATACACATCTTGAGTATTACGGTAAAACCTAGTAAGTCATGTTTATGCTTTATAAGTTGAGGCCAAACTTAGTAACTCCAAATATGGCACTCACCTGGGGGACAAGAAGTCTTAAAAATTACTCGACCCCGCAAAAAATCACTAGTCCCTCCATTTTAATTTAAGATTGTAAAAGTATCTACTGGCCGTTGGGACTAGAATCAGTAAGCATTTACTCAGCTCGGGCGAGAGGATAAGCGTTAGTTTCTATCCCTGAACTCAATCTTGACCAAAATGTGACTTGCTAGGTTTTGCCCTAACACTTGAGACATCTGTCTTGAGCACACATGTCTCGGAAAAACAATGTTCAAGATAGATTGCAATCTTCCAGGCTTTTAATTTTATTCAGAATTGTGACCCACATTGTCTCTTTTAGTTATACCGTTGTTAATGTTTGTACATAGATATATGTATGTGTGTGTGTGTATGTATGTTTGTATGTCAGCACAGAATTATTAGTGTTGCTATACTCTGTGTCACATAAAATGGCTCTATCATTTCCAGCAATAACTTTTCTTCAGGGAATAGAACAAAAAGGAAAATATTTTTTGAATGAATCAGAAGCTAAAGTATTTAGGGAAAATATTTTCAATATGAAATTTATTGCATGGAAAAATATTTAAAAAAAAAAATTTAAGGATTTTTTGACACATTTCATTTACTATTTCTATTAATATAGCCTCTACATAATATAATAAAAAGTTATCAAATGAAATATTTATATATTATATACACAAGTGACTGTATAATGTTGAAAAGGCAACTAGTGTGCTTTGACACTTTTTTATTTTAACTTTCTTGTGAAGCGGAGTATAGTTTTCTTTTTATATTATTTTGCCTTCATTAAAAAAAATAAAAGAACAAAAAAAGTAAAATATATATATATATATCAATGACATGTCCATTTATTTTTATTACTGAATCAGTTTTCTTCTATTCACAATAACCAAACTCTGGATTACTATAACATTAATGACGAAGGGAAGGAATCTGCAGTATACGAATTGATGTGAATATAATCACACAAAATGTCATCTGAATATAAATTATTTGAAAACCAGTGTTAAGCCAAACTTTCAATTTTTTTGTTATAGATTTACAATTTGAAAGAAAAGAAATAAAAATTCATTTCAGTCATTTTACTTTAAAATTTGTTCTCTAACAGTAACACATTAAAATCAATGTTATTTTCAAAATAGAAAAAAAAATAAAAATAATGATAGAAATCAATATTAAAAAAAAAAAATTAGCTCTGAACCATTCGAAGAGAATTTATGGAAATAAAACCAGTTTTTAACTTTCTGCAAGTCAAAACAAGCTTTATTTTTATTTTTTATTTCATCTGGCGACTTGGAAATATTGCTTCAAAAAAAGAGTGGTCATAGCTGTTCTTTAACTGTTAATTGAATAACCCATATGCATTTTATAAAATGTATTTTAAGCAAAGTGATTTTTTTTTCATTAGCACTGGATCGTAAGATTTTACCTAAGTTACAATGACATTTAAAGGCTAAAGTAAAATCAAATCTCATTTTTTCTTTAAGTTGATACCCATGGCAATGGCTTTCCTTCTGTAGGTACCAGAACTAAAGATTTGTCAAAAGGTATAAATGATCTATACAGTATTTTGAGAAAAGGCGTAATTTTGTCTTTATCTTGTTATTCATGTAACTGTTTACATGTTTTACATGTAGCCTTTCAAGTTCACTACATGATTTGAGTCACAATTGTATATTTTACTTGTTTATATCTCAGTTAATTTTGATAGTTGTAACAGATTTTTGATTGTTTCAGTATCATTGACATTGTTGTAAATTTGTACTGTAAGCTGGTGGATTCTGATTATGTTGCTCAGTATCAGATTTTCCATGACATAAAAATATTGGTGATATATTTTCTAAGCACTTTTTTTTTGTCTTTTTAATGCTTTTTAATGCCTCTTAATATTTTTTAGTTAATGGTATGGCTAATCGAATTTTACTATATTAAAATGTTTTCTTTATTTTATATAAATATCATTTTATTAAAAAGTTTTGTCCCAAGTTGATGCTAAAAGCTACCTTTCTAGACATTTTAATAAAGTTTCATTAATACAACCAGTTCACTTTTGGTTCTTAAAAAAACTACTTAAATTTATTGCTTAGACATTTTTCAATCTACTGTTTATTGTATCAAAATTATATTTATACCTAAAATATTTTAATAAATAGTTAACTGGTTTTTTTTTTAAAAGAACACTAAACAGAAAATTAATCACCAAATTTGTGTACAAATGTTTGAAAAATAAAAAAATGATTGATAACAAATATTTTTGTTTGTTTTTTGTTGTTTTGGAAGGGCAGGAGGTTGCGTTTTTTCGTATGTGGAGTTATATGCAGAAACCATTTACAAACATTAAAACCTCACAAAATTTCAGAGCTGTGTGGCATGTATATCCATTCCTTGTGCAGGTTTAATCATTATTATATCCCAGTTCCGGCATCGTCATGATTTTTTTGTTTAAAGTGTAGGTGTATTCACACGGTGTACCGGTGAATATCCTACAGTTTTGTTCGTGAGAACCTCGGAACCCCTACAACCAAAACTGTAGGATATTCACCGATACACCTCGTAAAGTGAATGTATAACTATTACATATTAGAGTGTAATTTGGAATGGCCAGTTAGAACGCAGAGATCTTTATATTGTGTAAAGTTCCATTAGTTTCGTTACACGCTTTCATTGATCCAGTATTTACGGTCATTTGAGTTTAATTTATCGTCTTATTTTATTCTACAAAACAACCCCTGAACAAACCAGTTTACGGTACGTAGCTCGGTGGTAGTCTTCAACTGAAGTATAATGGATTATTTGATCAACAATTTCCCATTCCAGTCAATAAATCATAACTAATTCTTCAAAGGCTGTAGTATGTGTTTTGTTGAAAACGGCATATAGTGGCAATTTATTTATTTTGTAGAGTGAGTCGCAAATATATATTTAGCACCTAATAGCCACTGATTAAACTGCCGGGTTGTTGTTAAACATTTCTTTTACATCATTTTGACACGGAGTATAGGTTTTCATGAAAAAATTGTGAACATCTAGGCTAAATTATATGCTTTTTGTATATGTCAATTAGGGGCAGAGAATGTCTTGTCTTTCTCAAACTTAAATCAAAGGAAAGTTTTTTTTTTTTAACGACGCCTCTAGAGCACATTGATTTCTATCTTATCATTGGCCATTGGACGTCAATCATATGGTCATTCTGACATATGTATTTAGAGGAAGCCCACTGCCGCCACGTAGGCTACTCTCACAGGCAGACACTTTAGAGCTACGTGAATCTATGGTGGTCTAGTTTTGTCATTTGCTGTAAACAAGATTTTAAGTTTACTATATAATTTTATTATTACAAATGATTTGTATACGAACCTAGCAATTTGTAACTAATGAAGTAGGATACCCAGGGTGTCAGGACCCACCGCCCCGTTTGTCGATTAAAAAATAAATAAATTTACGAGTGGAATGACGTAGAAATATCGTAACTTTTGGACCGACCCTTTCAGAAATCTACATTTGAGCCCCCCTGTCAGAAATCCTGTATCCGCGCCTGTGGGTTGTCGTTAAACATTTCTTTTACATCATTTTGATACAGAGTATTTTTCATTAAAAACTGAAAATCTAGGCTAAATTATATGCTCTTTGTATATGCCACTTAGTCGTAAACTTGAATCAATCGCCGAGTCTAGTTTTGTCATTTGCTGTAAACAATATTTTAATTTACCTATATAATTTTATTATTACAAGTGATTTGTATACGAACCAAGCAATTTGTAACTAATGTCGTTCAATCGTATATCTTATAATTATTTCATATCGTTGAGTAAGGGAATATTCATTTCATTGATTTTCCCACAATGGTCAGGAGAAAAGACATAAACCGTGCATAAAGATTGCGAGTAACAAGGGACGCAGCTGGGTGATAAAAGTAATTTACTGCAACCTCTCTGTTGTAAATATTTCTTTTATGACTCAGTATTGCTCGCGCATCAGCGTTAGCACTCTTTCTGGAACACCAGAGCAACAAGATTGAAATTAATGCTATATCTTTTATCTTAACATAGACTTTTATGTCTATGACCGTTAAAGGCATAGTCCCATGGAATTTAAGGGGCTTTGTAGTCTAAATATTGATTACGAATGAAACTTACATGCATTTGTTATACTAGATCTCGTTTTCATATCACGCAAGACATTCAACTGAACCATAAACCATGAACTGAAACAAGGGAATTCCATGCCGAGTCGATAGATTTTTATTACATTCAAAAATTAGAATTCTTCAAATTTCATGATTTCAAGAAATGTTTTGCACCTACAGAAATATTCAGACGTTTCAAAAGAACGTCTAATGGGGAGAATACCCGTCACGTGACTCGAAATAAATACACCACACCTCCTTCGCCGGAGAAAAAATCACTATATTTTTTCGATTTATTTGTCCGTGAGCATAATTCATTATTATGTTTTAAATATTATTAATAAGCGAGATGCGGTGTGTATGTAAGTAGCTGAATCAAGTATTTCTATGGACAAATGAAATGTTTATATTTAAAATTAATTCTTTGTTTGGAAATGAATTAGGTCAAGGGTTCGTGGGACTATGCGTTTAATATACAGACTGTATGTTTTTTTTAATCAGTCTCCGTCGTACCAAATCAGAGAAAAAACAAGAATAAAACGACAATGAGAAATAAAAACTTATTCAAAACTATCTGCTATAGTCAGTTGTTTTTATTAGGAGAAAAAGACTCACTTTAGCTGTTACGGATTTTGATCCCCTTTTTATAAAAATTTAAATACAAAGAATAAATTCAAAACTTTGAAACAAATGAACAAATGTTTGGAATGCTATTAGTACAGTAATATTTATTATAAATGATCTGACGTCCCCACAACAAAAGGAATAACATGTAGATTAAATTTCTTCTCGTTTTCTCAACTAACAAATTTTCAGCAGGTTGCTAGAAAGGATTCAGCAAACCGAACTGGATGTATTCTGACTGTAAAGACAAAGTAAAGCAATAAACTGCTCACAAAAGCACTGGACTGAGAAATACTGGCCTCTCTCATGTTCCCTGCAACACACTGCAGGACAAAACACCGTCGTCTTTATTTGGTCGTTGTTCGGTCAGACGAATTCTACTAACTATTATATTTGTTCTTCCTTTCCAGTAAATTTATCTTTATTCCCCATCTTAAAAACTTTAGACACGTCTGTGAATTTTATGTATATTTTACTCAAGTTTAAAGCAATACCGTAAACGATATTGCCATTTGGTTAAATGTTGTAATGGAGGTTGAAGTTTTATTTTGATTTAACTTTTATAACACAACGTGACAAATCTAGAGGTATTCCCCCAAACTGATACCTTTTGTGCTTAGACGCCATCATGTCAACATCTGTCTCGTACATATAGTGTCCATAACTGTTTTTGTATTAGGGTTTTTGCACCGTGCTTTTTTTTTTTTAATTAATGTCTTTTGTTATACATTTATTGTATTTTAACACATGTAGTTGTATGTATACAGGTATTATACAGGGCCAGAGTAGCAGGGAGGGTGGAGCAAGGGGGCATTTCCCCCTAATAATCTGAGAATTTACATTTATTAAGTACGTAGGCCCCCTTCAGATTACTGATGACGCCACTATTAGTCTTTTCGTCAATTGTTAAGCGGCTGCGCCGGTGTAGCAGTTAATTACAAACCTCCTGGAAATCACAAACCCCTACTTGAAATTTCATAGGAAATCACTAACCCCCCCTGGAAATCGTAGACCCCTAACCCTAACCCGTAACCATGTATGGGCATGGGGGAGGGGGGTTGCGATTTCCTAGGAGATCACAAGTGGGGGTTTGAGATTTACAGGGTGTGTGATTTTCTGCTACACCGGTGCTGTCATACACAAATGCTGGTATAAGAGGGTACTAACGGTTAACAATAAATGAAACATCTAATATATGTAGTTATCTCCATTAAGTCCAAATTATGGATTGAACGAGTATTGTGAAACATGTTTAATTAATTTTAACAATTTTGTTTAATATATTTGATATAATAATGTCATTAGTAATCATAAAAGAGATTTCTAAAAACATTAATGTATTTATGTCACTGGTAGTTTCCTTATGTGTTTGTGTTTGATAAGCACACATACATACACACACACGCACGCACACTCACACACCCACCCACATACACGCTCACACACACACACGTACACGCACACACACATACACACACACACAAACACACACGCACATATACACACACACATATACACGCACGCACTCACACGCTGACATGCACACACACACACACGCTCACATGCACGCACACACACGCTATTATACACGCACACACAAACATACATATACACACTTAGTTCGATTCAAATTTAACTAGTTTTAACATTAAAAAAATAGTTCAATCATAAAAGAGTTCAGTTACATAAAATAGTTGAGTTGTTTGAATAAGCGCACAGGGTATATCGGATCTTACTTCAAAGAAGATATACCACGAGTGAAGCACATCCCTATTGTGTGAAGCACATCCCTGTTATTAAATAGACCAGCCAATAAGCATGATTTCACTGTATTTCAATACTGTTAACAGTTAGCTCAAGGCAACCAACAAACAAACAACACGATCATTATAAAACCAAACTTGTGTTGATGTTATTTATTAAAAATGTGTATTTACATTAGGAAAAATGACTCGCTTTAGCTATTGAGGATTTCGATCCACTTTGATTTCATTGTGGAGTACAAAGGGAGACAATCTGCATGGCGCACTTGTACTTTCAAGAGGACCGCGTTTTCACAAAGCACTCGTGATGATGTCAATACACCTGAGATGGTGTTTCGCTCGACGGAGACCCATCAATGCAAGATCGGTCAATGAATGACCGGCATGCCCCGATTCAAATAACCTGATCTCACCCAAGACGTGACATAGTCAAAACACCTACCAGTGAGGAGAAACCGAAATTCCACTTAACCTTACCTACCTTTACTTTCAAAAGAAAAACAGTTTGTTTTTATTTAACGACGCCTCTAGAGCACATTGATTTTTGTATCTTATCATCGGCTATTGGACGTCAATCATATGGTCATTCTAACATCTATATTTAGAGGAAACCCGCTGCCGCCACATGGGCTACTCTTTCCGATAAACAGCAAGGGGTATTTTATATGCATCGTCCCACAGACAGGACAGCACATACCGACGGCATTTGAGGAACCAGTTGTGGACCCTTACAAAAGAAAACTAATTAATTGATTGTATGGTTGTTTAACGACCCATCCCCACCCAAACATAAAACAAATATTCTGTTATTGAGGGTCGTATTAAATTAAAACAAATGATGTAGATTACTCGAAATACATATACCAACCAAAATAAACTGGTTATAACGCAACGCAGTCCTTGGTTGATTGGTTGGTTGGTTGTATTTATTTTCGTGTTTATATCCAATTAAGTTTCAAGCACGCTGTCTTGGGCACAGAACGCAGCTTCCTGTGCTGCCTGTCCAGGACAGAGGTTAGTGTTAGGAGAAACGAAACCCGCTGCCGCCACACTAATGTGGCTACTCTTATCGATAAACAGCAAGGGATCTTTTATATGCACTATCCCACAGACAGGATAGCACACACCACGGTCTTTGATAAACCAGTTGTGGACTACTGGTCGGTGTAAGTGGTATACACCTACCCACTGAGCCTTGCGGAACACTCACCCTGGTTTTGAGCCAGTATCGAAATTAAAAAATATCATGCCAAGACTGAGATTTGATCCCAGTGCCTACCAGTCACAAGTCCGATAGTTTAACCGCTGCGCCACCGGGGCCGGTAACGCAGCCCTTCAGTATAAAACAATGGTGTTCTTCCCATGTAAGCGTTAAACTTTCTTGTCAAATTTGTAAAAAACATAATGATTTGCCATTGATTGGTTTTCTGTGACATTTATATTCAATCTGGTGTCTCTGATGTCTCTAATAGCTATTGGCTGTAAACTCATCTTGCGTGTCTTTAGAATTGTCTCGGTTATTGGCCTACCGACACGCATGGTGTAGCATTTACCAGGAAAAAACACAATATTACCTGTCGCTGTGTCTATGAATAATGCACCATATTTAACGTTGATCCCTCAATAACAATATTTGTATGTTATTCCCTAGTGAATACCGTGGCGAGTTGGTCATTTCTTACATAGTAAATTATGCATTACGTTCCACATAGGCGTCCATCCATTGTTTTAAACACATAAAAACAATATGTGCACCCAACATATAAACACATTAGAAATATCACGTACCATGTAGCAGTCACCGCGGAGTGGGGGGAGGGGGGGGTAGGGGGACAACTATTTTTTAAAATCAGTATAACAATGTTTTGCTGAATAAAACAATTTTCAGGCTCGGTGACAAAATCCGGAGAGTTTTCGAAGTATGAGGGGGTTCCTGCAAGAATGCTGCTGCTCTTCGGTCACCTACCTTTCAATGCCCCCCACACACCCCCTCCTTCCCACTTTCAAATGTACTCCGCGAGCCCTGTATTGATTTGTTTTATTTTAAGTTATGTTGCATCTCTTAACTAATTAAGATTCAAATACGCAGCTTTTGGCATGCAAGTCACCAGCCTGGACTATTGTGCAACGTAAGATACTCTTTTCAATTAGCACCAAGAGTAATTTTATATACCATTTTGAAACAAGTACCTAAAATCTTTGAGCTTTAACTTAGCAGCTGTGCCATATTTACACTATATATAGCAGTTAAACTTCAAGTTTGACCCATTTTTCTTTTTGTTTATTTCAAACTGTTGGAATACATAAATAAAATGGTCAATATTTTCCCCAAGACCAAAACAATGAAACTTTCCATAAATACTCTTTCCCAGGAGTTTGGTCCTTGAGAAGTTAATTCCAAATACAGTGACGTGTATTGCTAGTTTTACTAACAAAAACGCGTGCTGCGTCCACTCTCGCGTTTTGCTTAACTCACACAACCGTGATTCACTCAGAGTCCCTTCATGCTTACCTGTAAACAAACTGAACGTGGCTGTCAACAAACTTGATAAACTTGTAATAGGTTGTCAGTTTGGCTAACTCTGTAAAAAGCCACAGACAAGCTCTAAGATGAGCTGTTTTGTAAACAAATAGTGTTGACTGCAGAACGAACACGTATATTCTCTATCCCTTCCATCAGCACCAATACTCGGTATTGGTCGAACATGCAAGTTTCAGATATACGCACTGTCAACTGTTTGTTTACGATGAACGACAAGAATACATCTTTGTTTTAGAACACGAACTAATATTGCGAACTGGTGATGTTGGAGTAACAATAAAATGTGATGTATATCAGTATGTTTCACAAAAGCTTGTGAATACTAAATGTTTTTCTGAGCCTCGGTGGAAGAACGTCGGACTCTTAAGCTGATGACAGTGGTTCAAAACTCGATGGGGGCTGTGTTACAAACAGTTTCTTTAAAACAGCGCATTTCGTAAAATCTTCACCCTTTTTATAAAACGTGTTGATGTTTATTTATTTGGAAAAAATGTGCATTTTGACGAATTTTACGAAAGTGGTCTGTCAGTGTTACAAATCGAGGCGTACAATTTTATGATTCATGCGCAGTGTTTTTACAAAATTCGGCAAAATACACATTTTTCATATAAAAACATCAACACGTTTTATAAAACGTGAAGATTTTACGAAATGCTCTGTTTTTACGAAACTATTTGTGACAGGCTGGCTCACACTGACTGTGTGTCAAAATTACCAAGTGTTTGACGTCCAATAGCCGATGATTAACAAACCAATGTGCTTTTGAGTGTCGTTAAAAAAACTACCTTCCCCCCACCCTCCAAAAACAACAACAATAATAATAAAAACAATTATGTATCAGTTTATTTCGTACAATTACTAGTCCACTGCATCCCCGTCTCCACCGTTCCTGAGAAATAATATTAGAAAAACTACCGAAAATAAAACATTTTAACAAACTTAAGAAAAAAAACTATTTTCCCTCATGCACAGATCTTTGAAGGCTGTCTTCTCTGAACAATTCAAAGAAATAAAACTTGGTGAGAGGATACATATCTAACCACCAAGCTACTGAGATGGATCCCAGTCAATGGCATTGTAAGTGGTCCACAACTGTGGTCAAAGGCCGTGGTATGTGCAGTCCTGTCTGTGGGACAGTGCATATAAAATACCCCTTGCTGCTTATCGGAAAGAGTAGCCTATGTGGGGGGCAGCGAGTTTCCTCTAAATACATATGTCAGAATGACCATATGATTGATGTCCAATAGCCGATGATCAGATAAAAATCAATGTGCTCTAAAGGCGTCGTTAAATAAAACAAACTTTACTTTGTTAACGAATCACTTCAAAACATTAGTGATTTCAGACAGAGTATTATGTATTCGTATCAGTTCAGGCACGGATGCAGGATTTCTGAAAGGGTGGTTCAAATGTGGATTTCTGAAAAGAAGGGTCCAAATGTGATGTGTGAATAGGACTGGGGAAGATTAAAAAACGAGAAGAGGGGGTCAGGACCCCCTGGACCACACTGGATCCGCTTGTGCAGTTCGTCCAGTCATGTGTTTTATGAAATGAAGGGCCTTGAAACGTTATTAAACTACTCATAGGGCCGATTTCTCGTCTAAAGTTCAACCTCGATTCTTAGTTTAAACTTCGTCCCCACGTGTTAAGAGAATGGGTTGAACTGTAGATCATGACAGAACCGTCAACGAGAAAATGGGCCTTAATCTCTGAATGTTATAGATGTACCGGTATATAGATTTAAAACCAGCTATTGCATTAACGTAGGACGGATTTTCAAAGTAGGGGTTGGGGGAGATGGCTCATTTATGTGGGTGTATACGAAATGCGACGCCCCCAACGAAAATTAAAAAAAATATTTACTCTCTTTATAGCGATTCTAGCGTGCTTTAGGCTTATTACCTGAAACATTTTAAACCATATTACAAACTGGCGAAACATGTATGTGTGTGTGAGGGGTGGGGATGGTGGTGGATGGGAGAGGATCTAATACACACATCTAAACAAGTCATGTATACCAAATTTAGAATAATCGTCGCGCTACACATGAGGCTAAATTTATTACTAATTCATAAAGTCATCGATAATCTTACAAAAATCTATTTGTCGGCTTCCGATTCGCTGTCTGTTCTAAACTGCCAAATCCTATAATCCAGTCAACTTAAGACCGGTTGTGTATTGACCACGTGTATAGGCGCGCTGATTTAGCAAGTCGGCGATTAGTCACTCAATCAAGAGACGGCACGCTGGCACGCTGGCTTTTCAAACATTTGTAATTTGAAACTATAATCCTGATTTATATTCTTATTTATACTACTTACCATATCATCTATATAGACTGTCGATAACACGAACATAGCTATCCCTTTACATATAAGTACATGTATTATATACAGGGCCAGATTTAGACCTTGGAGGGCCCAGGGTACTTCAGGTTCGGGTGCCCCTCAGCATAGAAATTAAATTAAATGACAAATAAACAAATGAACTAAATTGAATGATAAACCGCATTTCTTGAAGAAAAAAATGTAAGGCAATTTAAACAATTATTTATCAAGTTATTCAAACGGGAAGCACAGCCCTTAAAAGGGGAGCCCCGTGGGCCCATGTCGTTCAATTTCAGACCCCCCCCCCCCCGATTTGTTAATTATTCTTAATAACAGAACTAATTTTAAATTATTACTTTTTTGTTTTAATAAAGGAAGTTCTTAGGGGAGACCGGGCCAAATATCCCCTTTGCCCACTTATAAATCAGGCCCTGATTATATATAAAATTATATATATATATAAAACACACTGTATTGTGTGTTGGTTTTAAGGTTATAGAGACGGTTATGCATACTTGAGTGTATAAAGTATTCTCTTACATGTCATATTCAACAAACAATTATATATTTAAACATCAAAATAGGATATTGTTAAATGGTATCATTCTACTAAAATATACCGGCGCAGTGGTTAATGTGCCCGTCTCACGGCTGGTAGGTACTACGATCAAATCTCAGTCGAGGCATGAGAGTTTTAATCTTGATTCCGACTCCAACTTACAGTGAGTGCTCCGCAAAGGATCAGTGGGAAAGTGTAAGCAACTTACACCGACCAGAAGTCCACAACTGGTTTGTCAAAGGCAGTGGTATGTGCTATCCTGTCTGTGGGAAAGCATATAAAATAGTTCGTGCTTCTAATCGGAAAGAGTAGCCTATGTGGCGGAAGCGGGTTTCCTCTAAAACACTAGTCACAGAATACTTTATGTCAGACACCCAATAGCCGCTGAATAAACAATGTACTGGAATGTCGTCTAACAAACAATCCTTTCCTTTCCAGCAAAATTAACATCGTCTTTATTTACACACTTATTTATATTATGTGTCATACTTTATTTACACACTTATTTACATTATGTGTCACACTTTATTTACACACTTATTTATATTATGTGTCATACTTTGTTTACACACTTATTTACATAATGTGTCATACTTTATTTACACACTTATTTATATTATGTGTCATACTTTATTTACACAACTATTTATATTATGTGTCATACTTTATTTACACAACTATTTATATTATGTGTCATACTTTATTTACACACTTATTTATATTATGTGTCATACTTTATTTACACACTTATTTACATTATGTATCATACTTTATTTACACACTTATTTATATTATGTGTCATACTTTATTTACACACTTATTTATATTATGTGTCATACTTTATTTACATTCATATCACATTTGATTTACATTCATGTCATTTTGTATTACAGGTACATTAGTATAACATAAACAAAACATTCACTTTTATATGTTCAAATTATCTTATCATATAATAACATGCTTCAAACATAATAATATGGTTTTAATACAAGCAGTATAAGCCACTTTTCTCATCATGCCTGCGAAGCTGTCGGTCGTCGGATCGATCCTTCTCAGTGGACCCATTTGCAGTTTATGCTATTTTCCGTTGCAACCAGTGGTCCACAACTGGTTGATCAAAAGCTGTGGTATGTGCTGTCCTGGCTGTGGGACAGTGTATATAAAATACCCTTGCTGCTTATCTGAAAGAGTAGCCTATGTGGCGGCAGTTGATTTCCTCTAAACATATCTCAAAATGACCATATGATTGACGTCCAATAGCCGATGATAAAATAAAAATCTGTGCTCTAGATGCGTCGTTAAATAAAACAAAACTTTGGCTGGAGATGAACCTTTTGATTATAAAAACACTTTTTATAGTTTCTTATTGCAGTCAATATAGGTGTGGTCATGCTTAACTTAAATACAAGTATTTTGTCTTAAGAGTGTCGTCTATATTGAGATGATTTAACATACGTTTATGTTGGTTTGAAGTTGTTGTAACGTAAACATTTGACAAGATGATGTATTGCGGTTTGCCGTACATTGTACTGAAAAAGCCCAAGGCATGGATATTTGATTTCTTTTAAACTAAAGACATCTCTGATCTCCTACCAGTTTTCTTATATTACAACCAGTCTTATGACTTATTTAGCAGTTTGTCAGTTATTAAAAAAAAAAAATTGTATCATAAGAAACAGGAGTTTGATGTTGCTGAAACGGTAGCGTGTCCGCCTGTTAAGCTGTCGGTCGTCGGTTCAATCCTTCTCAGTGGACCCATTTGCAGTTTGGACTATTTTCCGTTGGAACCAGTGGTCCACAACTATAAATTGATACGATTTTTCCGCGTTCAGTACAAGAAACGATAAAAATATGCTAGAATCTATGATGTATACGATGATCAAAATGCTGTTTCTAACAATTAAAGGAGCGAGGTATAGCTCAAACGGTTGCGTGTCCGCCTGTGAAGCTGTCGGTCGTCGGATCGATCCTTCTCAGTGGACCCATTAATTTTGCAGTTTGGGCTATTTTCCGTTCCAACCAGTGGTTCACAACTGGTTCATCAAAGGCCGTGGTATGTGCTGTACTGTCTGTGGGATAGAAGATATAAAAGACCTCTTGCTGCTTATTGGAAAGAGTAGCATATGTGGCGGCAGCGGGTTTCCTCTAAATATAGGTCAGAATGACCACATGATTGACGTCCAATAGCTGACGATAAGATAAAAATCAATGTGCTCTAGAGGCGTCGTTAAATAAACACTTTTTTCCCCTAGCAAGTATAGCCACACATTAGTACACGAATAATCGTCAGCGGGTATATATCACCTTAAAACTGCAGCCAAGCAGCACATTCTGAACATAAAGGTAATTAATTGTATGTGAGGGGAGATAATCCTTAACATGCCACTTTTCATAGACGGGACGAGTTACAGTTACTAAACATGTAGTTTATGAAGATAATTATAATTGTTAAAACTTTATTTTCACATAGGGCCGGCGTAGCCAGGGGTGGCAAGGGAGCGTTTGTCCCCACCCCCAATAATCTACGGCGTCTTTTTTTGTGCGACAATTTGCATGTGGTACATTTATTGAGTACGTTGTAAGCGCCCTTCAAATGACTGATGCTGCCTCTGTTCAATCTTGCCTCCTCCCTCTCAATATTTAAACGACTGCGCCGGCACTGTCATATAAAGTAAAATTTAGATAATCTTGTGCATATTGTTATTAATCTTATCATCAACTTTTGGACGTCATTCATATGGTCATTCTGACATATTTATTTTGAGGAAACTTGCCGCCACGTAGTCTACTCTTTCCGATAAGCAGCAATGGTCTTTTATATGCACTGCCCCACAGACAGGACAGCACATACCACGGTTTTGGGTAAACCATTTGTTAACTAGTGGTTGGAACGGAACATATTCCAAACTGCAAATGAGTCCATTGAGAAGGATCGATCCGACGACCGACAGCTTCACAAGTGGACTGTTGTTTATGAAGATAATTATAATTGTTAAAACTATATTTTCATATAAGATAGATTCCAAGGGAAATATAAAGAAAACTGTATAAGTTTGCCTCCATCAGTCATTGTCAAACAAGAAAGTTGTCGAGACATTAGTTTAACCAGAGATGAAGAGGGTTTCTTAAAACCAAATTTAAAAAAAAAAAAAAAAATGTCTCGTCCTTCCACTCGTAAAATGAAGAAAACAAATACGAGAAAACGGGGATCCGAACCCCTGTATCCGCTACTTTTTGTCAGTGTTACAACATTTGAGGATGCTTGATACTGTATTTTTCAAAAATGTTATTTAGTAGACATTAAGAGGGGATCTCTCCAGGAATGAAACAATGTATTGTATAAATGATGCGTCTCCATAAAAAGTGTATCGGTTTCAACATCCTATCCTACCTTTCTGGGTGCATTTAATGTAATCAGGTTGTATATTTTAATTAATTATAATAATCAGTTCTGTTATATAGTTTGCCATGTGTCTTGTATGAGTTTATCATAGCATACCGTTGTTTTTGTAGAAATGTGTGTTATGTGTTTATAATACAATACCGCTATCTGTACCGTAATAAATTGTGTGTTTTTCTGTCTGTGTGTTATGTCTTCTTTGTCTGTCCGTCCATTTGTCTGTCTGTCTTTCTGTCTGTCTTTCTTTATTTCATAGCAAATTTTATTTTGTGTTTATTATAGCACATCGCTATCTGCATGATTGTAAGTGTATTGCAATAAAGTATTAGTCTTAATATATAGTTTGCCATTTGATTTTTGTGTTATAGCATATACCATTAGATTTTCTAATTTTCAAACAAAATTAAAATAATATTATTGGCATTCCGTTATCCGGATTGCCTCCTTCCTCGCCCTTAATGCTACTCCTAGAATATCTTATAAGGTTTAGTTGTTTTTAATAATACTATTTTATTGTTTTGTTATCAAAGTTACAAGGAGTGGGATACTTAATTAAATATTTTCCAATCAAAAGGGTTTATCGGGAAAGCGGATGGTCTTTATACAGGACGTCTGGACCATGCGGCATAGCCCATATGCTAATACTCAAGCACAGTAGTCCCCAACCTTTTTCCACTCGTAGACCCCTTGGGACATTTTACTAATCTCCGAGGACACTCACATCTGCATTTCCTATATTAGGGGTTATGGGTGTGGCACCACTTTCACATACACCTTCGATACATCCTAACATGGGGCATCTTAAAGTAAAACATAATAATTATGAAATACATATGAATGAAACAGTATAATTATATTTTGATAACATCTCACATTCCTATTTCACACTCACTCTTCAATAACTACCCTGAGCTTCTAATTCAGTTACTGAAATTCATTGCCCGAATTCCAACAATTTCATACTGAACTTTACTTCGCTTTTTCACAAAACTTTTTTTCCATGCGGACCCTTGCGGATACCTTAGAATTAGCGGACCCCAGAATGTTTTCACGGATCTATAAAGTTTCCGTGGACTCCAGGTTGGAAAACACTGCTCTAACATGACCATTGGCAATTAAACTTTGATCTTGAAATTGTATTATTGATTTTCATTATATTATTTCTGTACTTTTTAATGTATTATGTGTATCCTTTGTTACAAATAGTTTCGTAAAAACAGCGCATTTCGTAAAATATTCACGTTTTATAAAACGTGTTAAGTTTTTTTATTTTTTTAAATATGCCTTTTGCCGAATTTTACGAAAGTGGTCGGTCAGTTTTACAAATCGAGGCATACAATTTTACGATTCAAGCGCAGTGTGTTTCTAAATTCGTCAAAATGAACATTTTTAAAGATAAAATAACATCAACACGTTTTATAAAATGTGAAGATTTTACGAAATGCGCTGTTTTTACGAAACTATTTGTAACATCCTTATTTCTGGCTCCTGTTAACCATGTCCTACAATTATATTGTACAAATCCTCATAATTATGTAGAGAGTAACAAACTCTTTGTCTTCTGTCTTTGTGAGGAATGTTCAAAAGCAAAGACGTATTACTGAAAGAGTGGATATTCTGTTTGAATATAAGATTAAAGTCCTTTGATCCAGAACTGTGTTTGTTCATAATAATAAAAATAATAATAATAATAAAATAATAATAATAATAATTTTAAAAAATAATAATAAAATCATTTAAAAAAAATAATAAAAATATTATTTTATAATAAATAATAAAGAAAAAAATTGTAATAATTAAAAAAATAAAAATAATATTAAAATCTATATTTTACATTTTTTTAATTATTAATATATTTTTTTAATTATTGTTATTTTTTATTATTTTTTTTTTATTATTATTATATTTTTAATCAAAATCCTAGTCAGGGTTGCCCCATTCGTATTTGTTTCATATTATTATTTATTGACCCAAGCTGGGGGAAAAACGGAGAAAGACATTTCCATATGAATGAGAGGTAACAAAGTAATTATGTAATAACATAAATCACGAAATAAATACGTTTAGTAATATTATTATATGTAAAGCACCTGTCTCTGTGGCGCAATCGGTTAGCGCGTCCGGCTGTTAACCGAAAGGTTGGTGGTTCAAGCCCACCCAGGGACGATATCATTTTCTTTTTAAAAATCTTGCTTTTGAAAAATAGTATTATATATACCAGTTATATTAGTAATCATGTTTAGATTGTATATATTATTTTTATTTCGTTCATTGATTTGGGAATGTTACTTTAAATAATCCGTATTCAAAACAATTAAAAAAAAAAGGAAAAAAAAGTTACCCTATAAGCTAAACGAAGACAATCTGAATAGCCTCACTGTTTAGCCCCTAACTCAAACTCTACAATAGGTTTTTTTAATTCTTCTTTGATCAGGAACACTAACTTCTTTTAATTCCGAGCATTTTAACGAATGAGTTGTTTCCCTTACGAAAGATATTCTGTTTGGCAACTTCGATGCTCATATTAATGTCACGTTTGGGGAGTTTTCGCAGATCTGTAATAAAAGGGAAGAAATTATATAACTAACATTTTTGACATCTTAATCGTGGCGCATTTCACCTATGTGTCTTAGACTGTGTTGTAAAACGAAAAACGTTACTAGTTCCCACGAAAAATCACAAGTCCCTTCATTATTGACTGACATACGTGTAAAAGAAGCATCTTTAACTCATCTTGAGAAAAGAAGGAAATTATTGTTAACTTTGTTTAACGACTCCAAACACCTTCAGGGCCCCCGGAGTGCATTTGAAAGTGTGTATGTGTGAAGGATGGGGGGGGGGGGGGAGGGGAAGGCACTGAAAAGTTGGTGACGAACGGCAGCAGCGTTCCTTAAGGAACCCCCTTATACTTCGAAAACTCTCCGGATTTCGGCCACTTTATTTTGTCACCGAGCCTGAAATTAATAATAATTATTATTATTATTATTTTGGGGAAGTACGATTTTAATCAATATCCTAGTAAGGGTTGCCCATTCTTGTTTGTTTCATATTACTATTTATTGACCCAAGCTGGGGAAAAGACGGAGAAAGACATTTCCATGTGAATGAGAGGTAACAAAGTAATTATGTAATAACATAAATCACGAAATAAGTACGTTTAGTATTATATGTAAAGCACCTGTCTCTGTGGCGCAATCGGTTAGCGCGTTCGGCTGTTAACCGAAAGGTTGGTGGTTCAAGCCCACCCAGGGACGATATTGTTTTCTTTTCTAAAATTATGCTTTTGAAAAATAGTATTATATATACCAATTATATTAGCAATCATTTTTAGATTGTATATATTATATTATTTTATATTTCGATCATTGATTTGGGAATGTTACTTTTAATAATCCGTATTCCGAACAATTAAAAAAAGAAGAAAAAAAGAAGAAGATAAAAGTAGCCTATAAGATCAAACAAGACAATCTGAATAGCTTCATTGTTTAGCCCTAACTCAAAGACCAAAACCTTTTTTTTTTAAATTCTTGTTTTTATCCGGAAAAGTCCCTTCTGTTAATTCTGAGCATTTTAACGAATGAGTTATTTCCCTTACCAAAGATCTTTTGTTTGGCTACTACGATGTTCATAATAATGTCACGTCTTGGGTAGTTTTCGCAGATCTGTAATATAAGGGAAGAAATTAAATAACTAACATTTTTGACATCTTAATCGTGCCCCATTTCGCCCATGCGTCTTAGACTGTGTTGTAAAACGAAAAACGTTACTAATTCCCACGAAAAATCACAAGTCCCTTCATTATTGACTGACATACGTGCACATGAAGCATCTTTAACTCATCTTAAGAAAAGAAGGAAATTATTGTTAACTTTGTTTAAAGACTCCAAACAACTCCAGGGTCCGCGGAGTGCATTTGAAAGTGTGTATGTAGGGGGTGGGCGGTACTGAAAAGTTGGTGACCAAACGGCAGCATCGTTCCTATAGGAAACCCCACAAACTTCGAAAACACTCCGGATTACGGCCACTTTATTTTTTAACCGAAATAATAATAATAATTATTATTATTCTTTTAGGGAAATAAGATTGTGATCAAATAGAAATACCAGGTTTTCAAATTGTGCACATGCAAAATAGATTATCTATATCTAATAGAAGATCAGCCGGTATAGCACTCTATGCTAAAAATAAAGTTTCATCAAGGTTTTACCGGGAGAATGCGATTTTATTTTATGGATTGAAATGAAAGGTTTTATTCTAGGTATATATAACGATATTGCATGTGGTATTGTGTATGTCCCGCTTGAAAATTCTACATATTCGACACCAGATGCTTTTAACCAAATTGAAAATTAATTTTTAACTATTGCAGCTAAATATGAAATAATTTGTTTGACTGGTGATTTTAACAACCGCATTTCAAATGATGACTGTATATATATAATTATATATATATATTGACACCGATGCTACAAGTATTGAACAACTTTCTGAAGTGTACAAATTAGAAATGCTTAATGTTCGTGTTAAAAGAAGAAGTATGGACACAAAAAAGAATAATTATGGAAATATACTTAATGATTTGTGTAACTTTAATAATTTATTTAATTTGAATGGTAAGACAAAGATATTAGTAAATTTACTTGTAAAAATGCCAGTGTTGTTGATTATTGTATTGGTACCAGTGGTTTTCTAGGTCTTATAAAGGACTGTTGTGTATTAGACTTTTGTAGATTGTTTTCAGACGTGCATTATCCTTTGTCTATTATATTAAAAACTAATCAAACTATAGACTGTATTAATATGCATGATGATGATATACGAACTTCTGATAAACCACGATGGCAGCAAGAAAGATGATTTTTGTAATAATATTAATACAGTGCATGAATTTCATGACCAATTATGTAATGCAGTATATGATTCTGGCTGTGCCATTGATATTGCATTTATTGATGATTTATTTGATAAACTTAGTAATTTGTTTCTAACGGCTGCAAAAAAAACATTTGGTATTTCAAATCCTAAACGCAAATTATATAGAAAATATATTAAAAGTAAACCATAGTTTACAAAATAATGCAAATCTGCCGACAGAATTATAAAAAAGCTCAACGATTATATAAAAAATATGGATCTGATATTTTTAAGGATGAAGTTAGAAAAACAGAATGTTGTTATAAGAAGACATTGGACAAATCCCTAAAAAATTACAGATTTAACATGAAGAATAAAGACTTAGGTCAACTAATCCAAAAGACTACTGGAATATATTAAATACTGATAGTGTACATACCAATTAGTATCAGAATAATAATGAAATCGACTCATTGTATGATTATTTTAAGCAGCTGAATTCTGTTGATGATGATGAGTATAAACTTGGTGATATTATGTCAGATTTGGATTCAACAAATGATGAACTTAATAGTCCTATCACAGCTGAAGAAATGAAACGTTGCATAATGAATATGAAGAATAACAAATCGTCAGGAAATGATTTTATAATTAATGAATATATTATTTCAACTTATGATATTCTGTTACCAGTTTATGTACAATTATTTAATATAATATTTGATACTGGGATTATTCCATCATCTTGGTTAGAAGGAAAGGTAATCAGCTTGATCCGAGAAATTACCAACCTATTACACTATTAAGTTGTATGGGTAAATTGTTTACATCCATTATTAATAATAGACTTACGGTATTCGCTGATCAAGTTGAACTACTATGTAAAAATCAGTCTGGTTTTAGAAAAGGTTACTCAACCATTGATAACATTTTTGTACTATATATATTATTTGAGTTGCTGAAAGTTAATAAGAAAAATATGTATTGTGCTTTTATTGACTTTGTTAAAGGCTTTGATTCTGTATGGCGATTAGGTTTATTGCAAAAATTGTTAAAATATAATATTAATGGGAAATGTTTCAGAATTATATTTAATATGTATGACGGTATTCAATCTAGAATTATATATAATGGTTGTACATTAGAATATTTTTCCTTCTAATATTGGTGTCCGTCAAGGAGAAAATATGTCACCGTTTTTATTTTCATTATATCTGAATGACCGTGAACATTTTTTAGCTACTGAAAACATCAAGGGACTTCAGTCAGTTACAAATGTACTGAAAAAATACCTCAATATATATCTTAAATTATTTGTATTGTTATATACTGATGATACTGTATTACTGGCTGAAACACCAGATGATTTAAAGCACCAACTTCAATGTTTTGAATTTTATTGTAAAACATGGAAACTTAAAATAAATGCATCCAAGACAAAGATTGTGTTTTTTTCAAGAGGCAATTTCAGAAGTAATAAATTTCATTTTGTATATAACAATAAGGAAACAGAAGTTGCAACTGAGGTGAAATATCTTGGGCTTGTGTTGAGTAAATCTGGCTCATTCACAAATGCTAAGAAAGATTTAATCAACCAAGCATCAAAGGCAATGTTTGCTGTATTAAGAAAAAGTAGACAGTTCAATCTATCAATTGACTGCCAATTAGATTTATTCGACAAGATTATAAAATGTACGTTATTATATGGATGTGAAATTTGGGGATTTAGTAATTTAGATATAATTGAAAGACTACATCTCAAATTTTGTAAATATATATTAGGTGTTAACAAATCGACACCAAACTTTATGGTGTATGGTGAATTAGGAAGATACCCATTATCCATTAGTATTAAAATAAGAATGATTACATTTTGGGCAAATATCGTTAATTGTAATATCTCTAAATTATCTGGTATATTATATAGATTAGCATATTATAACTTCAGTACAAGGTCTATACCAATCCCTTGGTTATCTTTTATTAAACAGATACTAAACGAGTGTGGTTTATATAATTTATATTGGTGTTCACAGGTGTATGTGTTATTGTTAAAACATGCTGTTAAGCAAATATTATGTGATCAATATTCACAAAAATGGAATAAATTTAATTAATCTAAAAGTATTAACTACAGAATGTTTAAGTATGAATTCAAATTAGAAAATTATTTGGTCAACTTGTCAACCAAGAATACTAGAATATTATGTAAATTTAGAACTGGTAATGCCAAACTCACTATAGAAACTGGTAGATGGTTAAATGTTGAGAGAGAAAACAGAATATGTCATTTATGTAATACAGATATTGGTGATGAGTTTCATTATATTTTCAATTGTTCAGCTTTATCTGCTGATAGAAAAAGGTATATACCAAGTGACTTTAGAAATAGACCCAGTGCAATTACATTTTATCATTTATTTTCAACATCTAAGAAATAACTTCTGTGTAAAATATGTAAATATTTGCAAATTATTATAGAGAGAGTAAGTCTTCCGGGTTAACATATTAAATATATATTATGTCCAGTACCACTACAGAAATTACTTTCTAAAATTATTGTATTATATTTTCTCTATACTGCAAACGATGCAGTTTTTTTGAGAATAAAAATTATTGTCTTGTCTTGACATGTAAACTGCTGCTAATACTAAATAACGGCCTCCACACTTCGTCTAATTCCACCCTGTAAGTCGTACACTTACCTGACATACAGCAAACTGCTGCTAATACTGAATAACGGCCTCCACACTTCGTCTAATTCCACCCTGTAAGTCGTACACTTACCTGACATGTATGTTGCTAATACTGATGTGCAGCTGCACCCAGTTCAGAGAACATTATCATGACAATAATTATTGTTTTCAAGTAATGGAGACAGACTGGACGTAATTACTTTAAGGTGTGGTTGACATTTTCCCTTGTGAATATAGTATAATTTGAATGACGTGGTCACGTGAGTGCTAGAATTTGAAATATGGATATATGGATATATGCGTATTTAGAAGTTATTGTGTTGTTAAAGATTGGACTCTATTGGTCAAGATACATTCAGGTGTAGGAAGATTTGATAATATGCATAATTATAATATAAAATCCTCAACTAATTTTTGGTGACGCGATCTTATGTTAAGAGTTTAAAATATACTGATCATGAAGTGTTCATGTGATAGCATTTGAAGAGAGAATTACCATATACGCCTATATTTTTAAAATGGGATATAGAGTTCTGTGTGACGACATGTTGTTATTGGTCTGGAATATATTGGTCATGCGTTGTCCACTAGTTGAAATATTTTAAATTACGAATGACGCAGTTTACACTGTATTTGGAGTGGAGTGAACACGCTAGAACAGGAAAGCTTATTTACATTACCATTCATCATTTTGAAGACCAGAGTAGGCTTTGAAGATGTGATCATTTACGATGCTAGAGCATTACATTTCATTTCATGGTTCAAACATAAATGTTACATTATATTTTGAGGAATCATTCATAAAGAGAGTTAATAGTTGCAGTTGGTGGAATTGTGTATATACTGTTCTAAAAGAGAACGTAACAACTGAAGGATATTTCTATATAATATATGTGAAGTTAAGAAGACTGATGGTATGGATTATCCTTCTGACAGTTCACACGGCTGGGTTGTTTGCAGTTATATATGGATAGCATTGGAAAGAAAGACAAGTTACTTAGCGGTGATGCGTTTTCGCAAATCAATAACACTCTTGACAACGTACTGAAATTCCGAGCACGAAATCACTGTAACGTCCCCAAGAGACAAGTTAAGGTTATTACATTGGAAAGACAACGTAATTAAATCACGTGCACGAAATCACTGTAACGTCCCCAAGAGACAAGGAGAGGTTATTACATTGGAAAGACAATGTACTAAAATCATGTGCACGAAATCTCTGTAACGTCCCCAAGAGACAAGTGGAGGTTATTACATTGGAAAGACAACGTAATTAAATCCCGTGCACGAAATCATTGTATCATCTCCAAGAGACAAGTGGAGGTTATTACACTGGAAAGACAACGTAATTAAATCCCGTGCACGAAATCAATGTAACGTCCTCAAGAGACAAGTGGAAGTTATTACACTGGAAAGACAACGTAATTAAATCGCGTGCACGAAATCAATGTAACGTCCCCAAGAGACTAGTGGAGGTTATTACATTGGAAAGACAACGTACTGAAATCCCGTGCACGAAATCACTGTAACAACCCCAGGAGCCAAGTGGAGGTTATTACATTGGAAAGACAACGTACTCAAATCCCGTGCACGAAATCACTGTAACGTCCCCAAGAGAAAAGTTAAGGTTATTACATTGGGAAGACAACGTAATTAAATCACGTGCATGAAATCACTGTAACGTCCCCAAGAGACATGGGGAGGTTATTACATTGGAAAGACAACGTACTAAAATCATGTGCACGAAATCTCTGTAACGTACCCAAGAGACAAGTGGAGGTTATTACATTGGAAAGACAACGTAATTAAATCCCATGCACGAAATCACTGTAACATCTCCAAGAGACAAGTGGAGGTTATTACATTGGAAAGACAACGTACTCAAATCCCGTGCACGAAATCACTGTAACGTCCCCAAGAGACAAGTGGAGGTTATTAGATTGGAAAGACAACGTAATTAAATCCCGTGCACGAAATTACTAACATCCCCAAGAGACAAGTGGAGGTTATTACATTGGAAAGACAACGTAATTAAATCCCGTGCACGAAATCACTGTAACGTCCCCAAGAGACTAGTGGAGGTTATTACATTGGAAAGACAACGTACTGAAATCACGTGCACGAAATCACTGTAACATCCCCAAAAGACAAGTGGAGGTTATTACATTGGAAAGACAACGTACTGAAATCCCGTGCACGAAATCACTGTAACGTATCCAAGAAACAAGCGGAGGTTATTACATTGGAAGAAGAGGAAGTGTTATGGTAAAAGGGTATTCTGGGGAGCGACAATCATTGGCATACATTTTGCTCTAAGGGGCGGCCAGAAACATGGGCATTTAGATGGGGTGTGAAATCTCAGTTAAAGTTGGCGACTAACGAACATAAACGTTATTTACCGTACACTGAAAGTATGTTATTACTTATGAAAATATCCTTGAATCCATAAAGGTGTTTGATTCATTTACATAAAAAAGTATTCGAGTCTTCGTCCATATAAAACACAAAGTGATGCATTTTATTTGCGTCCTTTGAAAAATTAAACTTCCGAAGTGTGGTACAGTTGTGAGGGAATGGGATGTCACAGTGTATCAAATGCAGTATCTGACATGTTAGAAAGCCGGGTTTCCTCGATATAGAAGTAATCATTCACTCAGAGCATTGGTTGCCAGAGGCTTATTCGACGTGGGTGCTGATGAGCAACTGATATATGAGGTTAGGAATTATATGCGTACAAATGCTGCACAAAAGAGAAAACAGTTTGATTCTTGAAGGTGAACGTAATCTTGAACAGGTTTATCGAAGGGCAACTTTAGTCAATGAAGTACACGCAAACAACGACGTTTCAGCGACTGTCAATGTAGTACACATTTGAAAATCATAGACTTAGTCTTTTCAATGCAATTTGTTTTATAAGTGTCTCTTACTGTAAAATAGTGGACAGAATTTCAATGGTTACCCAGCACAAGTGTATTTTAATGAAGCTCGAAGAAGAAATGTCTGTACACTGTATTTGGATTAAATATGAAGATAACAATACAAGGAATTCTCCATACATTGTAATAAGAGATGCAAATTACAACTGAAGAATTGTTACATATTTTACTATAATTAAATAATATAACTGGAAGAAGTCTATACTCTACAAAAGCTAAATATTACAATTGAGTAACTGTTTATATACTCAACAACAAATAGAATAAATATAGGAATTGTCTATAAAAGCTAAACATAATAATGGAAAGAAAAGTTTACGCCGTATTACAGATGTGAATTGCAGTTTGATGAAATAACAGCGTGTTGTTAAGAGATTTGTATTTGTGAAAGTTGATCACGTTGCCGGGCACTAGAGTCTGTGATAGAAGAACGGGATTTAGATCTAAGGATGAGCTTGCAGCTAGGAGAAGTTGCTTTCATCTCGTGTGTTAGTCTGATTCTATTATTTTCCGTCATTAGCAACTTCCTCGTGATCACCATCATAATGAGAGACGCGCGCAATCGCAACATCACCAACATATGTCTCGGCAATCTGGCCGCCAGTGATATTCTGCTCGCTGTGTTTGTTCTGCCGCAGAAATTGCATGACATTAGTCACACGAACGACTACTTCGAAGGTAAGTCTTTAAGCACTGGTATCTTCTCTCACATGTAATACAACGTATGTCTAAAATGTGTTTATTATGCTAATATTGAAAGCGATTTTGTTTTGTTTTATCGATACACACGTCAGTTTAACGAAGCACATTATCCTTTGTTTATAATATTCAGTTTAAAATCTTTGTTTTTTAATTTAGTTTTTTGTATTTTATCTAATATTGTAGGGTGTCCATTAATTTAATATATGTTAGTAATATAACACAAATGCAAACACTCTTAAAACTATAATTAACATTTGATACGATAGTAGAATTAATATATATATATATATATATAGTGTAGGGTGTCCATTAATTTAATATATGTTAGTAATATAACACAAATACAACCACTCTTAAAACTTAATACGTTTGTGCAATACAGAATTCTCATAACATTTTATTTTAGATTTTTACCAAGACTGCCACTTTAGGCATTTTGAATTTAAAATTCCGTATTGAAGATTTCCATACTAGCTATTTTGGAAGTTGACGCTATGCTCGTAAATGTATAAAATATACGTATAACCATGAGCACAACATTCAATATAGTGGGAATTTGTAAACACACACGTACGCAAGCATGCACGCACTCACACAGAGAAATCTGCACATTACAGTATGGTTGTATTTGTATGTTTTATTACCAAAGTATATTTAATTATTGAGCACCCACAAATATGCCTTTAGTACGTTATAAAATATTTTAGCTTTCTAATAAGAAGAAACGCCTTTCATGGGCTTGACCGGTGCTTATGCCCAAATATGGTAGATATTATATTATGTTCTTTAAGTTTAGCTTAATGTTTATTATATTGAATATTCTATTTATATTGACATCGCCAGGTGCAGCTTTATGCAATATTGTCAACTTTGCCCCACTGTTCTGCATCATGGTGTCCATCTATTCCATGGTAACCATCTCGTTTGAAAGACGCAGAGCGATTGTGTTGTCTGCAGACCATCAGTCGTTGAAGATCATCAAAGTCATCCTTCCACTAATCTGGCTGGGATCATTTGTATTAACATTGCCCACACTGGCGGAGTACGCCAAGTTTGAGCACGTCGACCTAAAAGAAAACAAAACAGAATGGCGTTGTGGTAGTATCAGATCGAAGCAGTATTCCCTTGCTAACGTGTTTATGCTCATCCTTGTGGCGTATCTGATACCACTGGTGTTGGTAACCAACAACTATGTTGTCATTGTTAGGTAAGAAAAACTACATTCTACATTAAACTTGAAAAAAGAGCTGACCCGACCATAGAACATTATACACCACAATATTAATTTTACTCTAATTATATTTTGTCGGAATGATCTCCTTTATAGACTATTTCTCATTTCCAACCAGCGATCCACAACTGGTGCAACACAGGCTATAATTATTGATGTATACACTGCCTTGTCTATCAAAGTGCATGTAACAGAACCCTTGATGCTAGTGGGAAGAAAGCCTGCATGCGATAGTGGGTTTCCTCCGCTGATTAACTATGCCGAGGTGACAAAAAACAAACATTACTTTTTTCTATTTACTTATTATAGTGCCTATATAACGTCATCTTAATGACAGTTAACATTTTTATCGTGATAAAAACGTATATATGTACAAAACTAGATTTTTCCATGTTTTTATATTTCAGAACCTACTTAAAATGAAACTAAGTTTAACGTGACTGTGTAGAATTGAGATAGATACGTTTTATTAAAAGTATGATGAGATACTAAAACTAGAAAAGAATAAAAAGAAAAAAGAACCTCAAAACGTTGCAGTATTGTAATCTAGCTTTGTGATCTAGACTTAAACACTACTAGAAGACGTACAATAATTGACTGAATCTTATTTCTTCAGATTTATATGGAAGAATTGTAGAAACATAGCCGTGACGAGCCATCGAACATTAATATCAAAGAACCGGATGAAGATTATTAAGATGATGATAATAATAACAGCTATCTTTGCAGTCTCCTGGGCGCCATATTTCACTTTGCTTGCTATCGGGGTTAGTGTGCTATTTCTATATGAAGCATTTAAATTAATTAAAGAAGCAGAACCTACTTGTTTGACCGTTAGCATAACAAGTAAGAAGAACAAGAGCAAATCTTATTGTATATATAGACACACACACACAAACACACACACACACACACACACACACACACACACACACACACACACACACACACACACACACA
>JAULBS010122340.1:0-14055 GCA_032355785.1 Symmetromphalus regularis | reverse complement strand
TGTGTGTGTGTGTGTGTGTGTGTGTGTGTGTGTGTGTGTGTGTGTGTGTGTGTGTGTGTGTGTTTGTGTGTTTGTGTTTGTGTTTGTGTGTGTGAGAGAGAGAGAGAGAGAGAGAGAGGGAGAGAGAGAGAGAGAGAGCCAGAGAGAGAGAGGGAAAGAGAGTGAGAGAAAGAGAGAGAGAGACTGTGTGTGTGTGTGTGTGTGTGTGTGTGTATGTGTGTTTTATGATTTCACAACGACAGAGCAGCACATACCACAGGTTTTGTTACATGAGTTATGGGTCACTGGCTAGAACGACAAATAGCCAAACAGAAAATTAATTGGGATCGATCCGATGACCCATCGCACCTCAGGCGCACGCTCTACTTCTTTATGGAATGTTCAAGATGAAATAATGGCGCTCATTAAGATATTTATAACTAATTTTCGAACCCTCCCTCCAGTATTACATACTTATATATATCTATATACATATATCTTAGAATTCCCGTTCCAAGTTCGCTGCATCCGTCTATACTCAATCCGCCCCAAAATAAACTCCTGCACATGCGCGCCTTATATTCTTTCATCCGGTTATCGGGTTTACTGTCAAATAAAACAAAATTATTTGCGTGCACTCCCAACACTTTTCTGGTGTCCACCTCTGATGACGTTAGAATGCGACATGCGATATTTGACTGTATTTACTGTAATGATAACGTGAATGAAACACGTCTTCGTATAAAGTATAATCCGTGAACGCCTCCCTTTAAACGATGAACCTGTTGACTAAGTATTTGAGCTGAGTCACATTGTGGCAGCCGTTGTTAATCACTTGTCGAGGCGAGTCATAGAGATCATGATGTTTGACTACGACGTCATCCACGTGAACCACTGGGTCACATGCTTAGTTCAAAGAGTTCATTTACGAAATAAAGCAGTCGTTGATATATATGAATCTAGGTACATGGATGATTTAGTTTTAAGTCAAGGTATAACTTTCAGCTTGCTGTTTATCGATACCCAATTACACTTGACGAAAAAGATTAAGAACAACACATATTTGTGATTTGTTGGGATTGCGAGATGAGTTTAAGCAAAAACAGATTTTCAATATTTTTTTATTATAATTATTTAATTAATTTTAAAAAATATATATATTTTTTTTTTTTAAACCACCAACAAATAGTTAAAGTACGTCACATTTCGTCATTAGTGTATATCAAAAAAATAACGTACATACTTAACCTATTTTGCTGTAAAATTGTTAACACCACCAACTCTCTAAATTAGCGGTGGCAGTCGGCAATGCCGTCGTAAAAGCTATCGTAAAATTGGTTTAGGGCAGCACTCCAGTGCAGTCGTAGAAATATAAATATACCGCACAGTATGGTCGTTTTCTTGAAAGTGTCGTCACATTTAACATGATTTAGCGCCGGCAATTAAGTGCCGTTGCAATAGTGTATGAATTGAAAGGGCTGCATTACATATTTTAGATTTGGCAGAATGAATTCAAAATACAGAACAAAAATATCATTTTTAAAATTCAGCTTCAGCTTTTAAGTTTGATCGTTCCATTATACCGTATCGTTGACAACAGTTCGGTTATAGCCAGCATTGAATATCATGTTTGTGATAAATCAAATCATTTAAAAATAAATCACAACACTATTTATCAAAATTATTTTCAAAATCTCCATACAGGCATAAACTTTTCTGCTGACAACTAATTAAAAAATTACTTTAAAAAAAAATTATTTGTATAAAAATATTTCCAGGCTCGGTGACAAAATAAAGCGACCGAAGTCCGGAGAATTTTCGAAGTATGAGTGGGTTCCTGCAGTCCAGTCATCTACTTTTCAGTGTCCCCCTTCCCCCTCCCCAACTTTCAAATGCACCCCAAGAGCCCTGTGATAGCAGTCGCAGATATTGTAAATGACATTTTATAACTACTTTTTATGAATCCTAAAAGTGATTAAACATGTTCTCCTTAACGCTTGTCTACGCGTGACAACTCTATAAATCTATGAATAAACGAATGATAACGTTTACTCACATATTTTCGTGATTCCGCCCACGCGTAAAAATCCAATATCGACTAGATAATATGACTGTTATGAATGAAAACATACAAAGCGTCTATCCCAATTAGCCTAATTAAATGGATTTCGAGTGTAACGCATGACACAGAGTCACATCTTAATGAAATAAGATACCTTGTCTCGCTAACCTAATGACAGATATAGCAAATAAAAGTCTTTGATAAAATCTGTGACATTGATTTAGGGTATTAAATTTACGCTGCTGTGTAGTAAAGCTTTGGTGGTTATTGAGAAGACATCTTTTTATGAATGGAATATTGACCAGTACGTCGAGTTAACATGTTATTAATGAAAACAATCGTTTTGTACGTGCATCAGGTTTTGATTAACGAACACTAAACCAACGAGAATGCGTAATGAAACGATTGATGGCTTGCGTGATGTCGAAATCAAAATCCCGTCCATCCCGTTCAACACATACATTAGACACTTTTGAGAAGTTCAGTAATTTCGCAGTAATCGGTTTGATTGTCAAGAACCATCTTCCACAGCCGAAATAAGTCGATTATTGGCGTCAGTGATATATCAAGCTATTTTTACGTTCGTTTGTTGTAAAATAATGTTTAATAAGGTCATACCACACTCACAGGATGGCTGACCTCAGCTACCGATACGGCCATTTTATCAATCTTTACAATTGTGTGCTCATATAAATCAATTTTTGATGCTTCCAGTGCGTTTCAGTGGTTCTGGAAATAATGCTTCAGACGCCATATTTATAAACGTGTTTTAACGTAAAATATATTTTTAATACTGTGCTATACCTTTATAATTTATTTAAAATACCGCAGAGTAGGGTAGGGGGTGTGCGGGTGGGGGAGACAACTAATACATTTATAAAATCACTATAAAAAAAATCACTGAAAAAAATATTTTCAGGCTCGATTACAAAATAAAGTGGCCGAAATCCGGAGTCTTCAGTCACCTACTTTCCAGTGGCCCTCCCACTTTCAAATGCACTCCGCGGCCACTGCATAAGTAATGTGGAATTTTGTCATATCCATCCATCCATCCATCCATCCATCCATCCATCCATCCATCCATCCATCCATCCATCCATCCACCTACAGAATTCATTCATACATCTCTCTCTCTCTCTTCCTCCCTCCCTCTCTCTCTCTTTCTCTCCCTCCCTCTCTCTCTCTTTCTTTCTTTCTCTCTCTCTTACTCTCTCTCTCTCTCTCTCTCTCTCTCAATTTCCTGCTTTATTTATTGAAAATGTTAACCAACAATAGCATTGTATTTATTTTTTGTCATTTTTGACCCCTATTTAATAGGTTCCGTTACGCATGTGCTCATCTTCGACAGGTCCAAGTCAAATATTGCTTAAAGTTTGACAGCGGATCTGCATACCAGAAAACCAACGTATGCAATCTGTGTACATGACACTGGTTGAGTGTGATGTCAAACACGTACACACGAACACGTACAACACGAACCACTGACTTATGACACTGATGTAATGGATGCACTTTTCAGATATTCATAAGCTTTGATCTGTTGAGAACACAGCTTTAATACGGATTGAATGATGCTAGTAGCATGTGCTTAAATACGTTATGCTGTACACGATATATTCTTGGGTTCCAATCTGTGGCAATTTAGGGATCACATATCCATCATGAAATACTGCAAGGATGCCCTTTAGCGCACAGCCCCTTCCCCTTGAACGTCTACCCCGACTCACACATGAATACCTACAGGGATCAGAGATCCATTATGACAGAATGCAAGGACACCCTTTAGTATGCAGCCCCTTCCCCTTGAACGTCTACCCCGACTCTCACATGAATACCAACAGGGATCAGAAATCCATTATGACAGAATGCAAGGACGCCCTTTAGTATACAGCCCCTTCCCCTTGAACGTCTACCCCGACTCTCACATGAATACCTACAGGGATCAGAAATCCATTATGACAGAATGCAAGGACGCCCTTTAGTATGCAGCCCCTTCCCCTTGAACGTCTACCCCGACTCTCACATCAATACCTACAGGGATCAGAGATCCATTATGACAGAATGCAAGGAAACCCTTTAGTATACAGCCCCTTCCCCTTGAACGTCTACCCCGACTCTCACATCAATACCTACAGGGATCAGAGATAATGTCATTGTAGCATTCAGGCCCACTGTGTACTGGTTTATGTGGAGACGGGATTCAGCTCAGTCAGTAGAACGTTCTCCTGAGGTGCTTAGGTCATAGGATCGAACCACGTCTATGGATTCATTCTCAAGTGCCCCATAATTGTTTTATCAAAGTCTGTGGTATGCACTTTCCTGTCTGTGACAAAGTTCATATAAAAGATCCCTTACTGCTGAAGGAAAAAAAATTATGGTTCTCCGTATGAGATCAACGCATAAGAATTAACACATGTTTAACATCCAGTAGCCACTGATTAATAAACAAATGTGATCTAGTGGTGTGGACAATTGAAACATGTTTTATACAAAAGAAAAAAACCCAACCATTACTATGTCTAAATGCTAGAAAAGAAAAGAATGGTTCCTTAACATCATTCCATTCAGCGGCTGTTAAGTATTATACATATGGGCCCAGATGTTCAAAATAAGGTTAAGCTAACCATGTTAGTTGAATATTTTAAAACCAAATTATAAATCAGTGCAAACAGTAAATGAAGAGATATGTTGAAACTTAGATTCTTATAGCCTAAAGTATCCATAAATAATCAAATCAGAAGTATTAGCTTAACCTTGCTTTGAACAACTGGGCCCAGATGTTTTGGACTAAGAGATGTTTTTGCGGGTCTTCGGGCGAAAGCCGTTCTCGCAACTTAGGGTTTTATATGCGCATTCCCACAAAAAGGAAATCACATTCCTCGGACTTTGATAAACCAGTTGTGGACCACTGGTCTGTGAAAGTGGCGTACCCAAATGAGCTTTGTCTAAATGTTAGAAGAATTACAATTCTGAACGGTTCCTTCACCAGTAATGGATTTTGATACTGCGCGACCATTAGCATTTAGTGCTTTGGTCTCAATGGAGACTGCGTTACGAATGATTTGCACGGTAAATATACGTTTGTTTGTTATGCCACTGACAAGTCATCAAATTACGTGCCAGTGGTCGCAAACAGGGATCAGCGGCGAAGCAGATGATGCGATAAAACGATCAGGAAGGAGACCATGGACGTTGATGTTATCGCCAGTTGCCCACTGACAACCTACGAGAAAAGACAACGTAGGAGGAAGTTTGTGAGCAGCATTAGAGTGTAATTACAACTAATCTGACACTGTATACCATCACCCAAGATGACAGGGGGAGATTATTAAAGTAACATTATCACAGTTGGTTTTGTTCGGGTTTTTTGCTAAAATAATTTATTGATTTTTGTTTACAAATATCAAGATTGCACCTTTTTTTGTTGCATGTTCACAAATTTGGGTCAATGAATACTTTTTATATTAAATTTAATACATTGTATAAGATATCACTGATATTTTCACAAAACAGGGGCAAACTAACGTATTCTCGAATGTTACACTTAGGTCAAGGTCAATAGAGACATCATACCTTGAAGTATAATGCACTTTTAAGAATTAACTATAGATTTTGACAAATTGTAAAAAGCAAATTATAAAAAAGAAATTCTAAATAACAGTAATTTTTATCCCAGTGGCAGTTTCTTCACATGACCCGTCATTTAGATTGGTCAAGGTCATTAGTGACGTAATACCTATAGCGGGTTTCCTTTGATGACTACGTTTCAGATTTAATAAATATCTGGCAACAGATAGCCAATGATTAATAAATCAATATGATCTAGTGGTGTCGTTATAGAAAAAAGCCTTTGCGATTTGAAAAAAAGATCTCTTATCTGAACGATTTTCCCATCTGACGCAAATAGTCTTCACTGACATTTTGATATTAAGTCTGTTATATTACGCCAGCAAACAAATACATCAGCGTTAAAACAAAGTTTGTGTCAACCATGAGTCAAACCTAATACCAGTATTACAATTTGTTCAATAATTATCTCTTCTTTTTTGTTTAACGACACCACTAGAGTTCATTGATGCATTAATCATCTGCTATTGGATGTCAAACATTTCGTTATTTTGGCACGTAATCAAGTGTAAGCTATACTGCAACGGGTTTTGAACCACTGTCATCAGCTTGAGAGTCCGACGTTCTACTGTTGGAACACAGAGGTTCACTAATAATTATCTCAGTCAGGAAACGTGAGTGTGTTGTTTGTTTTTTTGTGTTTTTTATATTATTTATTTTATTTTATTTCGATACTGGCTCCATCCCGAGTGGATGTTATGTAAGGCTCAGTTTGCTATTTGCACCGACTAGTGGTTCACACCTGACTTATCAAAGGCAGTGGTATGTGGTGTGCTGCCTGTGTGAAAGAGCATACAAAAGATCCCTTGGTGCTAATAAAAAAAGATTAGCCTATGTGGTGGTAGAGGGTTTCCTATAAAAACCGTGAGTGGCAACATACCATATGTCTGACACCTAACAGCTTCTGAATAAAAGCCAGTGTACTGGAATGTCGTTAAATAACAATCCCTTCCTTTTATTCAACAATTTCTCTTTGTCTTTTCCCAGTTATGTTATAAACCAATACAATATGAATTCATCTACTTTAAAAACTTTGAACTAACATGATTGCAGTTCAAATAATTGGTTAAATAAACAAAATGGTCTGAAAAAGAATATTTTATAATGATAAATAATTTCGGGGTTTTATCGGCACGATTACTTTAAATCGTTCTCAAAAGGTTCGTGCCATGTCCCCGCAATTCTATCTTGTTAGTATTTAATATTCATTTTATTCATATTCATTTACGATGGAAAGATCACGTTGGAATAGAAAAGTCGATATTCTAATCACAGATATAAATAATATGTAATTTAAACTTTGCTATATTTATCCGAATACAAATAGCAAAATTTACAGTTATTGAACGTGGGATTAGGCTAACATTATTTCTCTGGTTTCGTTTTCATTTTGAAGATATTTATACCGTGATAATACTTTCAATAATCGTATTTATAATTATATATATTAATAGACAACATATGTAAAAACCCTGAAGAGGGTCCATTGTGGTCGTAAGGGGTTTAACCGCAATTGGCCACCATTTTAAAAGAAATTGTTTTCCCATTATAATTTGGTTGTATGCAATTTTCAATCCACTTCAATATTTTAAAAAAAGTATCCGCCCCTGATCTCCATTAGCCAGTGATAACATACCAATTTACAATTGCTGTGCCGGATATGACGAACATACTTCGTTCAACTAACCATCTAAGACATATCCTATTGCCGATTGATTTTGAACACAATGAAATATGAGGTTATCTGTACATATAGATAAGGCTATCAATAATTACATTTGTAATTTCACGCCGTGAAAGCTCACAGTGTCTGAACTAATGGACACTGGCATGAGATCGCTTAGTTTCAGTGTTGTTCGTTTATTAAAACAGACACGGTATCCCCGTGGAGGGCGCGTCGTGTGTCGTTATGAATGAACAGCTATCCATTCATACGGTATCTGTAACGACCAGATGGCCATTCATGAATAGCTCTCGGCTATTTATCAACCTCTATAAGACAAATACTGGATTACGTGTACATTTTGTTGTCATTGGGAGAGTCTGAGCGAGCAAGATGCACTTTAAACGTTATCGTGTCGGTCCTCATAGATTTTGAATCTCCAATATTATGACCACCATCTTTGATTTTGTAATGATGACGTCATCACAACAAACTAATCTATTGTTATTACTAAAGAATAATCATTTTTATAACTTCCTGTCAATTTCCATTATCATATTAAGATTAGAAGTGACTAAAGTCTTAAATTCATTATCTCCATCCATTATCTGAATGCTTCTTGAATGGATCTTAAAGCCCTAATTTAAACGAGCTGAGAAAAACATTCCCCAATCCCTATATATGGGCTATGGCGGATCCCCCCAAAATAAATTTGTTATTTAAAATTTTTTAATTATAATTATATATATATATTTAAAAAATTATTCTGAATATTTTGTTTTTAATGTTAAAAAATCGTAGGATTGTTTAACTCGTGTATTTAGAACTGATGTATTTTAAGTCGTACGATACGTCATTCTTTATTAATTCGTACGTCATTCGTTTTCGCTCGTCATACGCCGTTTGCTAGTCTTTATTGATTACATGGTACTTTTGAAATCGTATTTAAGACTTGTAACCAACTACAGATTTCGCCCAAAGACATCTTTCAAACAAAATTACATTTGTTAAGCTGCATAATACTTTTGTAGAAGTAAATTATACATTTTTTTTTCTTCAAAAAAGTGATGATTATTTCTTTTAACCATATTAACAGTGGGATGTGTTTGTTCTGTGAATATTCGAACATTCTTTATCTCATCCCTTCCTCCTTTAAAAGGAATGAATGATCCATATTCCCTTGAATACTTCCTTTAATAAAAATTTAAAAATCAGAAAAAAATATATAATAAATAAATATATTAAGAAAGACAGGCGTTTCTGTCTGCTGTTACGTCAGTGTTGTAAATTAAGCAGATTGCGTGTCCTTATCAAAACTAGATGACAGTTGATATTTATTCTGGGTAAACTGTTGATCTCCCGGTTTGGTCGGTTACTGAGTTCGGTTATGGATGATGACCATATCTCAAAGAAAACCGTGGGTGGATCTAGACAATTTTATCCATCAACACTTGATTTGTATCCCTTTGCATTGCAACATGTAATATGCGAAATTTCATAATTACTTGACCACATTTCCAACGATCGTTGTATTATTCAAATTTAGATAACAAGTGGCGGATCTAGGCGGGAGGCCACAGTGCCCGCCTCCACTAAATTATGAGATTAAAAAGTATATATATATTTTTATATACATTTTTTTAACGTTAATGAATCCGAGGATTCTTTAGGTCCGCCGTAAATGGGGTTTCTGGATCCGCCACTGTAAAGCGACACAAAGATCTTGTTTGTTATTTTTGTCACTTCCTGTACTAAATTGCGTTAGCAAACACGAAACCGAAGCAAACACCGGGAAATGACGCAAATTTAGTCTAACTGAATGAAAACACAAAATCATTTCATTTCGGAAATTAACCGTGAACAATTGATAGAAACATGCTGCGAATCGCCACATTCTCAATAAGATTTGCCATAAAGCAGTCATATCGACCAGGCACCAAATTGGCCTCCGACAACCCCCGCCATTTCGTTAGACACTCCAAGTCTCATGTGGGAAATTTATGAAGTTGACACATTAGTTCGGCGCGATTAATTGTCAGAACGTTCATTCATTCTTTCAGTAGCTAATCACATGATTTCATTTTCTTGATCGTTTTATTCATGAACGTTACACATATGCATGTCAGACAATTAAAATTTTAAAGGGGCAGTAGCACATGTTTTTGCAGCTACATACCAAAAATGTTTGTTAATATATTTTAGCTGAAATGTAAAAAATATATATTATAGCTTCGGTTTCATGAAAACAAAAAGTCACTATCAAATAAAGTTATTTATTATTAGAAAATAATCATTTTACAGGATAAGTGCAAATCATTTTACAGGACAAGTTAACATTATTTTACAGGATAAGTTAAAATTATTTTACAGGATAAGTTAAAATTATTTTACAGGATAAGTGTAAAATATTTTACAGGGTAAGTGTAACTTATTTTACAGGATTTTGTCGTTAAATTATAAAAAAAATTCTATGATAGCTTTTGCAATATTTGGGGTCCTACTAAACAGAGAATGTGAGTCAATTTTAATATGAGTATGCCTTATACCAAATACGTTCCAATAGACAACAATAGTAACATGTGGTACAATTTCTAGTAGCAACCTTTTAATTATCATATACACCATACATTTAAATACTAAACTATCTTATCCTTAAAACATCCGTTAGTATCGAAATTCCG
The DNA here is from genome assembly GCA_032355785.1 of Symmetromphalus regularis. Taxonomy (NCBI): domain Eukaryota; kingdom Metazoa; phylum Mollusca; class Gastropoda; order Neomphalida; family Neomphalidae; genus Symmetromphalus; species Symmetromphalus regularis. The sequence continues at coordinate 4,043 of JAULBS010122340.1, read as the reverse complement.
CACAAAATCTAGTATGCTAATTTTAAATGAATCCCATAAATGTTTCAAACACTCGGCTAATTGAAATAGCGGCTCTAAATGAAATACAATTGCATCCATTCACTGCCCAGATGAAATTATATTTTATGACATAAATATTCTCACGTAGTCCTGGTAGTAATTTATGCTCTATTAAAAGATCAGATCATTTGAACTTTGACATACACGTGATGCTGTTTAGTAAACTGCAACCGTTAACAGTGGCGTTTCCTCTGATGTCGAGTCCTCGGATTCTTTAACGCTAAATAATAATAATTAATTTTTTTTTTAAATCGCAACATTTAGAGGGGGGCCCCTTGGGCCCTTAGATCCGCGACTGTTTAACAAATAACCTCATATTTCATGTTGGCAAACAGTTATCCATCCTACACGCGGTGGCAAACAGTTATCCATCCTACACGCGGTGGCAAACAGTTATCCATCCTACACGCGGTTGTGCCATTGACAGATTGTTATTTTCTTAATCCTTTTAATTCTGAATCGTATGACTGCGTCCATTAATTTCAACTTTTCCCTAAGGGAATAGATTTTGTCACAATGTTACACGATACTTTGTTATCCCTATCCTCTATTTGTTTTTCAACACTCGGTATTCCGGAAACAATCATTCAATTTCATTTAAAGGAATACTCACTATTATTTCTATGTATTAGAAAGATGCATGAACGTAGCATTAAACATACACAAACAGTTTAACAAACAAAATTGGGTTTCTCAATTAATTAATAACACGATTACTCCTACTAATTGAAGACAACTATTTTATTTTTGTGTTTGATAACGTGGTGATATTCATTTTGAAAATAATTAAAAACAGCCATAATACACGATTCCACTGAAATGCTTTTCGATTTATCCATCATTATTGTCAAACATAGATGCAGGGTCGGATTTACAAGGGGGCAATCCCCCTCTAACCACCCCCACCAGAGCGCACCCCCAACTAAGGACTTCCTTTATTTTAAAAAAATCTAATAATTATAAAATTAGTTCTATTCATTGATTTTATATCTTTTTTTATTTGTCATATAATTTAATTTCTATGATGAGAGACCCTCGAACCTGAAGTGCCCCGGGTCCCCAAGGTCTAAATCCGGTCCTACATATATGGCATGTCACATGACTTTTCAGGGAATAGTTCAACTTATATAACCTTCTAATACTGTTTTTTTTACATGATTTACTTCTTCAGAACTACTTCAGCACTTGCTTTTACGAACACTCTCATTAGGAGATAAATACATGTATATTAATTCACTATCGACTAAATATGTACATTATGATAACATTATAAACACGTGTAATCGTATTTGACAAATTATATAATGTTAACTAAAATTTATAAAAGAAACTGATAAAATCAATGAAATAAAAATGTTATGAATTAAATGTTTTTGTTAGGTTTTTTTTTTTTAGTGTTTTTTTATAGTTTTTTTCTGGAGGTGGTTATTCTTATTAAAATAAAACACAAAGCTAGCAACTTATAAATTCTGTATCTGACATATCCGTATTTTAATGAAAACGTCTACATTGACCTCGCCATAGCCATGCATTCTAATCTCTTTTATTTATTCAAACAGTGTTAACTGACCTGTGTCATCTGTCCAGTACAGAGGTGAGTGTTAGTAGGAGAGACGAAACCCGCTGCGCCACACTAATGTGGCTACTCTTACCGATATTTCATATGCACTATCCCACTGATAGGACAGCACAAACCTCGGTGTTTGATAAACCATTTGTGCACGATTCACTGTGGATTGGACCGATAATAAGAGTAGAAACCTCATGTCGCGATAACAGCCAAGACTTGTCATCACAGGACTATAGATGCCGTTGTTGTTGTGTGTTTTGTGTGTGTGTGGGTTTTTTTTTTTTATTGAAGTGTTCTTAACTGTTTCCAATTCCGGATGAAAATAATCTGTTATCTGTCGGGTTTCTTAAATGTTAAAGCCAAATATATTTCTTATTATCTGGATCTCACTATAAAGAGAGACATAATGCATTTGGTTTCTAAATTCAACAACGTTCAACAAGACGCAGATATTTATTAAACATTCTGAGTACAATTGTTGTATTATGTTACAAGGCATCCACTGGTCACACTCAGCTATATTTGTGTTTTAATTCCAAGGCTGTTTGTGAGTGTCATATTAGATTTTGTGAGTCAGACAAATTTTAACTCTTTTAATTGTTTTGTTTTTAATTGTATTTATCTGCAAACAAAAAGAAAAACATTGAGGCTATCAGACGGCATTGTATAACTTGGCGCCTTTGGCTGGGTAACAAACCAAAAAGAGATGATATATTCTGCATGATTGTGTGTAATCGTATTTGTGTCTTTTTAAAACGATTTGATTTGAAATAAAGGGTTGTCTCGACAGCAAAAACGGAAGAAAAACAATCGGCTTTTGGGCGTCGGTTGGTTGGTTGGTTCTTATGTTTGTGCTTATATCCTATTAAGGTTCAAGCACGCTGTTCTGGGCACACAACTCAGCTTCTGTGCTGTCTATCGAGGACAGAAGTTAGTGTTAGTGAGAGAGACGAAACCCGTGCCACCACACTAATGCGGCTTCTCTTATCGAAAAGCAGCAAGGAATCTTGTATATGCATTATCCCACAGACAGGACTGCATATACTACGGCCTTTGATAAACCAGTTGTGGACCACTGGTTGGTGAAAGTAGTGTAAACCTACTCACAGAACCTTGCGGAGCACTCACTCTGGATTGAAGTTGGTACTGAGATTTTTAAAATCCCATACTTCGATTGAGATTTGATCCCAGTACCTACCAGCCGTCAGTCCAACAGCTTAAACACCATGGCAGTAAAAATCCAAGATAAACATTAATGTAAAGATACGATAAGGAAAAGCCGTTTACGGTTCTTCAAAAGCGATTCTAAATTTAGATTCCGTTTCGTTGTAATCAAATAAACTGAATGACGACAATTCATCATCATTATTTAAAGTGAATCTTCATTTCTTTATGTTCCTTCACACTCCCACGCACTTATTCCTACTGACCGCTTTCCAAAGTCAGTCTTTACAAAAGCTTAACCTAAACAAATACATCCGCAACATGACAACGCACTGTGTAGTCCATGGTGGTCGGTCGTGCCGCAACGACCACTTTCTGCACGGTTCAGACGCGAAAGATACAGCCACAGAAAGCGACACTGTATGCAAATCCCCCAGACTATGGCACGTGTACTTCAAAATCTGACCAAACTCTTATAGGAGCATGGGTTTAACCAACTTATCTAGATACATTCGTCTTGAAAGTCCTGTTTCTAGTGCTCTTGCACTACCTAAAGGTTGTCTGAGGCCGAAAGGTTTGACGATGTTTTCCCATTTCTGAATTTTATGTGAATATCAATTTCTTAATTGTCTGCAGTTTTCAGTGAAATATTAATTTTGTTTTGATATTTCGATTATTCCGGATCAAATGTTTACTTTTAATGGCATGTCTGAGGTTGAAAGGTTTGAAGATGATTCTCTTTAGAGAATTTTATGTTAGTTACAATGCATGCATATTACATTTCATATTTCATGTACCTTTCCCAGCCATCGACTTAATTCTCAACTAAATCTTTATCGTCATTGTGGGTTATATAATTTCTTGCTTTTCAAATTGTGTAATGGTATAAAAATGGTGCTTCAGAATTCATATATTTATAGTCTGGCACCCACGCATTGGAATTTGGAATTAGATCCTTTATATTTTATATAATGTATATTACACGTGAACGCGTAACAATTTACAGTAAACATGTTTAAAAGGACATTGGGGTGTTCAATTGTTGTTATTATTTTTTTTATTTTTTTGTTGGGGTTGTTATTGTTGTGTTTAGTTTTGGGTTTGTTTTTGAGGGGGGTGCGGGGTTTGCTTGTTTGGTTTGTTTTTGATTTCGTTTCTTTTGTATTTTTTTTTTTTTTTTTTATCAAAAAGCTGAACTGGTTCTTTTGGAAATAATGCTGATGCATGAGAACGTATATGGCAACATTAA
>JAULBS010122329.1:0-14055 GCA_032355785.1 Symmetromphalus regularis | reverse complement strand
CCCGCCAACCCCCCCCCCCCCCCCCCCCCCGGCGTACAGGCCTGTACTCTGTAATTTCAGTATCTTTTTTAGCAGAATAATTATTACATCAGTGACACTTAGTTCTTGTTGATACCTGAGGCACTAAAAAAATTGCAATTTATATTTTATGCGGATCTGGGGGTGTCCAATGTAAACACCCTGTAAGTCGTTAAAATGCTATATGGCAGTAGATTTTCTTCGAGTTATAGTTGTCACACTGTATAATATGTGTATACTGGCCCAGTGGTTTGAAACGTTGCTTCTATTACTTTTATTAAGAAATGTTATTATGGTCGTCAGTTGGATTTTATTTGGTCTAATGAGACCTATATATCTGAAGCCGAACGTTATTTTGCCTTCATATTGTTGGTTGAAGTATTAACAGCTTAGCCTTGATATGGCTGAAGGGTATGTGTTAGTAGCTAATGGTTCCTGCGAAAACGTGGCAGGCGAGTTCATAATGTCACGTGATAGTACATTAAATTTAAAACGTAGCAGGCGTGTTGATAATGTCACGTGATAATACGTTAAATTTAAAACAGAGCAGACGTGTTGATAATGTCACGTGATAGTACATTAAATTTAAACGTAGCAGACGTGTTGATAATGTATATCCAATTCAGATTCAAGTTCGCTGTACTGGGCACACAGCTCAGCTTCCTGTGCTGTCTAGGACAGATGTTAGTGTTAGTAGGAGAAACGAAACTCGCGGCCGCCGCCACACTAATGCGGCTACTTTTATCGATAGGTTGATTGTATTTATTTTCGTGTTTATATCCAACTAAGGTTCAAGCACGCTGTCCTGGGCACACAACTCAGCTTCCTATGCTGTCTGTCTAGGACAGAGGTTAGTGTTAGTATGAGAAACGAAACCCGCTGCCGCCACACTAATGCGGCTACTCTTATCGATAAGCAGCAAGGGATCTTATAATTATGTGCACTATCCCACAGACAGGATAGCACATACCACGGCCTTTGATAAACCAACTGTGGACTACGGGTCGGTGTAAAGTGGTATACACCTACCCACTGAGCTTTGCGGAGCACTATCTCTGGGTTGGAGCCAGTATCAAGACTAAAAATCCCATGCCTCGACTGAGATTTGATCCCAGGACCAAATTGGTAGCGAGCGCTCCGTAGACTAGTTCTTGCGCTTCTTGTTAAACCCATGAAGAATGTTAGAAACCAGTGAAATTGCTACCTAGCGCCCGCGAAGGCTAGTCTGTTCTGAACGCAAGACTGGATTAACGTTGTGATCTCTTAATCTATTTATTATTTTGCTACGACTTTGACATTAGCTATAAAAAGAAAGTACACAGACATAAACAGGATTGTTGTTCTTGCGTTACCAACTATAAACAGGAGGTATGTAAGACATAAACAAGTTGATATCGTGTTTATAAAGTAACAAACGTGCTGAAGAATTCTCTACGGAATACTAAATCATATCGATTATTTGGAAGATGTGTTTACTAGGGAGTGTTCAGTGATAAAAAAATTTTAAAAAAGGTTTGTGTACCAGTTTCAGTGTATTTATGGTAATACCTTTATAAAAGTCGAATCACTTTTTATTCCCTGTACGTCTCCCCTCTTTATGTGTTTCGCCTGCCTGCCTGCCCGCACGTCCGTCCGTTCGTCTCTCTGTCTATCTGTCTCTGGACGCCTGCCCTGTATTTCGCCTGCCTGCTCGCCCACCCGTCCGTCCGTCTATCTGTCTCTGACCGCCTGCCCGCCCACCCGTCCTTTCGTCCGTCTGTCTATCTGTCTCTGATCGCCTGCCTTTCGGCGTTAGCTCGCCCTCCCGACTGCTTGCATTTTTATCGTCCTGACTGCCCGCCCGCCCGTCAGCCTACCTGCCTGCCCGCTTTATATACATATGATTCAGTTCCCTGTGAGCATAAAATTAATTCTCTCTTGGAGTTTTATTTCCAAGACGAGAATTTAGTTTGTTATTGCCACTTTAAGATAAGTATCGATCACCATTATACGTTTTAATTAGTTTCCAATGGCATTACATAGTCTGTGATAGCTTGTATAGCGTGGTCTCGATAATTAAGGATTAATCATGCATGAAGTCACTCGTAATCAATAGTACTTGCTGATACTTAGTGTTAGGATCATTCGAGGTCATCATAGGCGCTCAGCTGTTTGTTTATACTTGTTTTTATACTTATATTCAATTGAGGTTCAAGCATTAATTTGCAGTTGCTAATCACTAATATAAGTAAAAAATAGTTAATTTTAACTATGACAATCCACCTTTAACAAACACACACACATTACACACTCACACAAACACACACATATACACACACACATACACACCACACAGACACTTCACACCACACAGACACACACACACAGAGACACACACGCACACACAGACACACACCACACAGACACACACACCAGACACATGCACCAAACACACACACACCACACAGACACACACACCAGACACATGCACCAAACACACACACACCACACAGACACACGCCACACACACACACATACAAACACACATACACACATATATACACACACACATACAAACACACATACACACATATATACACACACACACAAATACATACACACACAAACACACACACACTCATATATACACACATTCACACATACACACTCAGACACATACATACACACAAACACAAATAGTATGTATATATATATACATGTATGATACATGTACACACACATAAACATATATACACACACACACACATTTTTCTATACCGTGCACACAATAATTTTATACAAACGTTTTTCACTCCATAAATTTTCTATTATGTAGTTGCTAAGGTAACAAAAATCTCGACAGAAAAGTGTGATAAACTGTTAAAAACCCGCAGAAAAAATAGTTTTTCTTCATAAACAAAATCAATATTCAAAATATTTTCTTCCAAATTTGTATAAAAATGTGACATTTTCTTTCTTTTCCTAAATCTTTTTATTTTGTTCCGGTTACGCCCAGAAGAAAATATAGTTCAAAACGACGGTGATCAGTGGAGGATCCAGAAAATCCTGGGTGGGGGGGGTAGTAATATGATGCGGATTCTTTAACTTTAAAAAACAAATAATAAGAATAAATATAATAATAATTTTTTTAATGTTATTTAAATTGCAATATTTAGGGGTGGGCCCCTGGGTCCCCACCTAGATCCGCCACTGGTGACGTATGCACATTAATCCTACTGTTATTTCTCCCAACTACACTAACGCCATATTGATCACACACCACACAAAGTTTGCTCACTGCATGTTTTATTTATACATAACTGCGTTACGCCTGTTCCAATCTGACGCAGTCCAAATATAGTTCCTTTTAAAACATATTATCATTCAATAAAGAAACATGTATAGTGCATAAACAAAGCTGACAGCAACTGATTAGACTTTTTATGTTTGTTAGATAATAAATTACAAATTAATCGATCCTTGAAGAGAATCGTACACCGGCTTTTGGCGCCAAATCTATTGGCTGTGTCACGCGGTTAATCCAGTGGTTACACACCACTGTATAGCAAATAATATATTATAAATGCGTAAATAAAAAAGATTAATTACGACATTTGAAAGAATGACAACAAATGCATTTTGAAGAAAAACATGTGAAAAGTAAAGCATTAATTATCTTTTTTTTTAAACCTACCTACCGATCCTATATATATATATATATATATATATATATTTAGGATGTAATAGGAAACACAGGATGAACCGGTCGGTCGTCGGGTCGATCCTTCTCAGTGGATCTACTTGCAGTTTGAACTATTTTCAGTTCCAACCAGTTATCCACAATTGGTTCATCAGGTCGTGGTATGTGCTGTCCTGTCTGTAGGACGGTGCATATAAAAGACCTCTTGCTGCTTATTGGAAAAGCCTACCCTATGTGGCGGCAGCGGGTTTCCTCTAAATAAATATTTTAGAATTACCATATGTTTGATGTCCAATAGCCGATGATAAGATAAAAATCAATGTGCTCTGGAGGCGTCGTTAAATAAAACAAACTTTACTTTAGGAAACACATGTATTTTTTTTATTATTATTTTTTTAATTATTATTATTTATTATTATTATTATTTTTAAAAAAATGTTTGGCCTTATAATAATGTCAGAGACTACTATCATTAGCAGAACATTAATAAAGAAGTCAGTCTGATTTGACTTTTTGCTTCTTTCGACAATATTAAATTGCCAACTCGTCTTGTATGTTATTTTGATATATATGTCTTATAAAGGTGGTGGTTGGTGGTTGTATTTATTTTCAGCTTCATGTGCTGTCTGTCCAGGAGAGAGGTTAGTGTTAGTAGGAGACACGAAACCCGCTGCTTTTTTTATAAACAACAAGGGATCTTTTATATGCACTATCCCACAGACATAATAGCACATACCACGGCCTTTCTTAAACCAGTTGTGGACCACTGGTCGGTGTAAGTGGTATACACCTACCCACTTAGCCTTGCGGAGCACTCACTCTTGGTTGGAGCCGACACTGAGCTTAAAAATTCCATGCCTCGACTGAGATTTGATCTCAGTACCTACTAGCCTCGAGTCCGATAGCTTAACCACTGCGCCACGGAGGCTGGTCTTTAGTAGTTAGTTCTTCTTTTCATTATATTCAGCCTGCCTTCAGTACTCATTAGAGGTATGCAGTTTCCCATTTCACAAAGCATATTAAGGAATCAGATGAGCAACTCTTGCAATTAAGAAAATATCCACGGCAAAATAAATGCTGTAGAGAACTAGTGTCCACAGCATTTTCCACAGCAGTTTTATTATAAAGTATACTTTATTTTTAATAATAAGAAAAAAATACACATGAACAAAAATTGTTTAGTCCGCGGTAAAAAAAATGCTGTGGAGAATGAAAAACTCAACAGTAATCTCCACAGCATTGCCGATTGCCACTGGCAATTTCAGGGGTTGGATGAACGGGGATAAAAATAAATATATATAACTACTTTCAAAATAGGAGAATATAAAAATAACTAAGTGGTAGAAATTAAGAAATATTTCCACTAATTAGTAGATTAAAAAGTTAGTAGTCCCCAACTAAAATTCACTTGTCTTTGCATTACTGGTTGAAACCATATTCTTCAGTACCCTGTTTCTCCTTCAGGCAAGCATGTGGCCGTCCATCCCACTAGTGGTAACACAGGCTACAATAGGGACTGCAATGGGATTGACAACATCTGTACAAATGATTGGTATAGGTCTTTCCAATTTGATTGTAGGACAAATTCTTGGCAAAGATAAACAGTGAGTATTAGTGTTGTCACATGTAATACGTTTGAAATTTTCCCCCACTTGCATGGAACATTTAAAACTTTTTTTTTATCCTGGTTGTATGTTGAATAATTCGAGGAGCAGATTCTAGACAAATGGTAAGGTCTTTTATTTGAAAAGAAAGAAAGGATTGTTTAACATCATCTTAAAACATTGTTTATTCAGCAGCTATTAGTTATAGATATATATGGTTTACAGTATACGGTCTTCAGAGGAAACTCGCTACTTCCGCAGGTTACTCTTTTCAGTTACCAGCAAGAGATCTTTTGTTTCCACTTGGTGGTTGTTAAACAACTATACAATAATTATTTTTTATATGCACTTTACCTCAAATAGGACAGTACATACAACAGCCTATCTTAAGCAGTTGTGGTCCTCTGGCTGGAACAAGAAATAGCCCAATGAGTTTTCTGGAGAGGATCAATCCTCAGGTGAACACTACCTCTGAGGTACATCCCATCCATTTTTTCTTTGGGGTAACTTTACTATTTAGAATCATTATTAAAACATTGTTTATTGAGTTTGAGTAATATCAATATAATAAACCAGATTTACTGTAGACATATTCTGTTTAATAAACTCATGTACACTGTGGATTTTTATTTTTTACAGTATGTCTAAAGAAGAAAGCCTGATAAGATGGAAGTATGTTATGATATTCCTTCTTGCAAATGTTTTAGCATGTGTGGCTACTACAATTTTACTCAGTATCAATGATAGAAGAAAGGTGAGTGGTCTTAAAAGTCATACAGGGTAATTATATTTTCAAATTAGTTTTATAGCAAATCATTTTAAATAGTTTGTAAGTTTAAAAATGTTTTATTAGTATTTTTTGTTTTGTGTTAATACCTGACAAATGTTAGTAAATTTCAGCTTTAGGCCCAGTTTCCATTAATGCAATTTAGCATGCGTTTCCGCCTAGCGTTTCCACATGCTGAAATGTGTGTTTTCACAAGTGGATTTCTATACACAATGTGACATGATCGCACTACTTACCTAGAAACAAAACCAATGTCTTCCATTACTGAATTTGGCCTTCTGTTCTATTTATATAGAAACAGCGCATGACCCATTTGTATGATACAATACCAATGAATAGTGATGCAGTAGTGCCAATGTCATATGTACTGGGTGTATGAAAGATTTTTTTTAAAACAAGTACATAGGGTATTTTACCACTTTGTCAAGGAGTTGGAAATTAATTCTGAAAAACACCATGAATACTCCAGAATGACTCCCAAGAAGCTGGAATTTGTCCTGAGTTTTGTAGTACCAGTTATCCAGAAGAGATATGTATATATGCAGAAAAACGCGCTGAAAAATCGTTCTTCGGTCGGGGTTTTTCAGCTTGCTGAATGCCTGTGTGCGGAATCGCATTTATGGAAATAGTACTATGTATATGCACTATATTGATAAACTTGCATGCAGAAACGCACACAAAATCACGTTAATGGAAAGTGAGCCTAAGCAAATTGATTACTTCATTAATATCTTTTTATCATGTTAACTTTCTTTTTTTTTCAGTGTTCATTGCAGGCAAAGACAGAAACATTACATTTAAAAAAATAATAATGTGCTATAATTATATACAAAAATGTTGATAACAATCTGTTATGCTTATATCCAATTACATTTCTTGGCATGTAGCTGGGCTGTCAGCATCTGTTGCTGATCAAGTGGTAAATCCAGAGGTGGGGTTGTGCACACTCTTTTGTAGTGCTTTATGTTTGGTATACTAGGAAATAGTTCAGTGTTCAACATCACTATTGTGGGTGCAGAAATTAATAAATATTTCCACTTGTCAAGTCACTAGTAGGCTGGAAAGGTAACTAGTCCACATTACTGGTAATATACAAGACTTTGCTAGGAAGCTTTGCAAAGAGTATTTTTGAGCATTGATAAAATACTTAACCACAAATGTTTAGCCATTCTCTACAAAACATGAAATCCACACAACCTGATAAAATGTTGAATTTATTTCTACACATTATTTCAATAATACAGCAATTCTGAATGTGACTAGCAGTAAATTGTTTCAATATAAATTTTTCTCTTTAATATAAACTGATGTCACAGAGTTAAATCTACCAAAATGTAGGGAGAGTGTAAATAGCACGTGTATGTACCTGTGTAGTAAATGACGGCAGTACAACATCATGTGCTTCTTATGAGACCATTGATCTCAGGAACTGTAAAATGAAGATTAGAGTTACTTAAATCATTGGTCTCAGTAGAAGCACGAGAATGAAATAACGTATATAAATACATTGATCAGGTTGTGTGTATATCAGGTTTTGTGTGGAATTGATAAATATTTTTGCAATATACAATAACAGTGTATAAATCAAATTGGATAAAAAAAATATCTATCTACTGGCCCATAGGACTAGCACCATTTAAGTTTTACTCACCTCAGTCAATAGGGTGAATGTTTGTTTATCTTATGACCCCAACCCACCCCACTTTTCTAATATTGATACTATTTGAGTGATTTAGACCACTCATCTTAGAAGTTTATTACAACTTAATATTTGTATATTTTTCAGCATGGTATACTCAATATCAGCAGAAAAGAGAAGGCTTTGCGTGCACTGCAGGAGAATGAAGCTAGTGCTTCCGAGGATACATATGAGACGGACAATGAACAGGATCCACTATTTCCTTCAAGAAAAAGACGGACAATCAACTAGTTTAAATTGTATTTTTTATCTAACAGAAAAGGTCTCTCATATGTATTTTCTCTGACAGGATAGCCCATACCACAGTCTTTGTTATCCAGTGATGGACCACACACACACACACCCTACCATGTTTTTATATTTGCTTGTCTTGCAATTTTATTAGTGATTTCTCCCAAAAATAAAATGGTCTCTTTAATATAATATCCTGGCAGTGCCAATGCTCCCTATATTCGAGCTAGATATATTTTATGTATATTCTTATATTTTATATTACACACTGTAACTAATGTTATTGTTTCATTAGGGCTAATAAAAATATACATTTTAGTGTATCCTTATAAAAACTTGTTAATTTCATGATTTTTGTATATGTAATTATATATATACTAAAATTACTCAAAGTTTTATTGAAGTTATAATATATTATAGAAATGTTGAAAAATACCTTTTCTCGTGAAAAGAAAAACATTCCTAGGAAGTTATGATGTTTTAAAATTATTTACTTCTTTCCATTAATATTTATTTATTTCGGATTAATTACATAACCTTTACATTTAACAACATACCTGTCTGAATACAAACTATTCTTTCTTTTAATTTATCTTCTAATTATGTGCATCCTTTATGGATTGCCCTATTTCAGTATAACCTTATAATTTATTATTTTTTTATAATGATATTACTGTGTAAACCAACATATGTAAACTATACATTTTATATACAGGCCACTTGTGTATATTATATGTGCTGAGGGCCTTGGCTAGTGTGGAGGGTTAGGTTTATTTGCCCCCCACCTCCCTAAAATATAAACATTGACGTTTTAAGTATGTAACCTCCCTGAAATAGCTGCAAATGTCATTTCAGTGCCTCCAGATTTCAAAATTTCCTTGGGGTATACCCCAGACCTTCCTATTGCTTGACACCTTTGGCACTCGTTCGTTCGAAGAATTTATTTGACCCTCGCCTCAAAAAAAAAATCATGGCTAGTGATCACAGTTCATATATTAAAAATCTTGGATAATTTTCTATAAAAAAATCATTCATTTCATTTATTTCTAATAAGAGAACTGACCATTTATGGATTAATATTAGCATAAATAATTTTTTGGCACTTGGCACCCCATATATATATTTAATATATTTTACAAATATTTAATAAATATTGCAGAGATTTAATTTAAAAAACATTTTTAATAAATATTGTAGATATTTAATAAATACCATTTAGCTAAATGCTATATAATATATATGATTTAGTTAAATACGATATAATATATATGATTTACCTAAATGACATTTATTATATGTTGAAAATATTTAATTTATGTTGGAAATATTTAATATATATTGCAGAGATTTAATAAATAATATTGGAGGACTGCCACCTTATGCAACTGTGAGACTGTCCTTTTAAAATGAAAATGGTTGTTTTTAATGTGTTATGTCTTAACTGTGATAAAAGCTTAAGATGTGAGTCCGACAACCGTAATGGAAAGCTTACAAACTTATGTTAACATAGTATACATAAATATACTTCTACACAGCCTAGCGAGAATAATGAAACGAGTACAAGACATAAGCTGGTTATCAATATTGGCAACATAGCCATGAAGCTTTAATCATTTTTGGAAACGAGCCATATATATATATGTTATATATATTATAACAGGAGTATCGTTTGCCACTTTCTGAATTAACTCATTTATTATTTATTGGTCTAGGTACAAGACATTTAAAGTTTTAATGTGGCATTAAAATATGTCAAAGATCTGTAAACATGATCATAGACCAATAAATAAATTAATAATGTGTACACGCTTTGATTTCTGAAATATGGTTTCAGGGACATTTGAATGTATTTATTTTTAGGTTGTTTTATTATTATTTTTTTTAATTATAAAGAAATTAGAAAAAGAAACATTACGTAGATTTTACAATTTTATGGCGTGATCATCGTATAGTACGTGGACGTCTGTTGGACAATATTGATCTATAGTAAGTGCATTTTACAAAAAAAAAAAAATTAACGTGATAAACATACTACATATATCATTTGCTAGCTGGATTTCGATTCTTTAACACATATACACTGGAAAAGAAAACAAATCACCCCAGGTACACCTTAAAATGGTTTTTACTGTATTGTTTTTTAACACGTAAAAGAACATCAGTATAAAACTTATATCAATGTCAGAGTTAACAATTGCTTCCATGCCATGCTCTTCGAAACTGTCTGAAACGTGAAACAGTTAAATTCAATTTATGCCCAACACCGCCTAAACATATTATTAAAAATGCATATGCATATATAATGAAGGTCTTTGGAAAGTACAAACAAGATAAATTTTAACAAAAGAACAACTACAAAGTTGTAATATGTAGACACCCACCTCCAAACCCCCGCCTAAAGAAATAAAAAAACGGAAAACATCAAGACCTAACTACACATTTGAAAAAAGTTCATTGAAAACAACGGCTAACAAGTCAATGAGAAAACGATTTTCAGATTAGCATCTGTGGTTTTCAAATTATGGTTTTGGTTGTGATGTGAAAATTCGTCTGATAGGCTACATTTTATTTTGAACTTTAATATACACATTTGTATACACCAGAAATCTCCAAGATACCACAATAAAGACCATCTGACCCCTAAACATATTGGCTGGTAGTTGCACATTTCGGTAAATTTTAAGTATAGGTTTGTCTTCTTAAACTTCTACAGGGAAATACTAGCATATTATTAAACTCACCTTTGTGTGACTACTGAAAGTGGTCATTAACTACAGCTTAGAGCTGTGGTTTTTTTGTGTATTATTTTGGCAAAGCTTTTTCCAGCTGTCCGTGGGTTAGTAAACACTTGGTTGGAATATTTATCAACCGTACCATATAGCCATACACGGAAAATGTAGTGTCCTGCTGCTAAACGTACCTTTGTACGTTAGAAATGCATGCATGTTCCCATTGTATACAAAACGGTATACGCTACCTCTCGGTGCACGGCGAATACATGGTCTGCTGCAACAAAGAATACACAAACGCTACCTACGGAAGCCTGCACGACGCATACTTTCTTGTCAAGCGCTTATTACCTATGTGATAGTCACTGAACTTGCATTTAGCATTAATCGCTTAGCCACGTTTATAGCTAAAATACACAATGTGTCAATTTAAAGAAAGGATCGGCTCTAGAGTATAGGAAAAGAAGACGCATGTGCAGGGAATCGAGCCCTCCTCCTGTTCAAATCAAATTGTTTTATTTTATTAATGTGACACAAAACACTTCGGTTAATGAGCGCAAAACACGCCAAATCGCTTAAAGAGGGTCAGTAAATTGTATTTGAAGATTTTTCCAGATCCATCTTGCATAACTTTGCGCCAAAGGAACTCACAGTGTATGACCATATTTATCCTCTCCCTTCAAAGTTTCTTTAATCGAGAGAAACTGAACCGTCATCATTTGGCTATTGAATTCGTACTGGCAAAAACAAAATAACCTCAGTTCACCTAAGTAGAGCTAATCTAATCAACAAACTGTGCATTTAGCCATAGCTACCATTGAGGAATCAGCAAATCAGTTTTTAAAGATGATCACTGGACTTGTTGCTGACTATCTTCGGCATCAGTAGAAAACTCACTCCTACGCCACTGTCTTCGAGAACGGTAGTTCTCCTGAGATTAGAAACATCATCATTTTGATCTCCTTTAGCTAACACAGTAGGCTATTTCTCGTTAAGGTCAGTGGTCCACTACTGGTCAACGAAGATACGTGCTGTCCTCATATAGGCGCTTATGCATGCTGAAATTTATGTGGGAGGGTGCGTAATGGGGGCTTCGCCTTTACATATATAACGTCTTCATCAACGCGGTGACATCCCATTCATGAATGTGTCGCGATAAAGATCCGACTGAACCATAAAGCTTAAGTAGCCGTGCATTGTATCCACCCAAAACGTTTGGCTGCCAAACGTCAGCGAGAACTGATATGCATCATAAAATATTTGGAAAACGAGAAATTTGAATGGCTTGACGAGGATGACGTTGACGTCGTTGGATTAGCAGTTCAACTCAATACACAGGTTGTCAACGGCACACCTCTGCTTTCACCTCAATCTCGAGAATTTTCCTGGTAAAACATATTATAAATAAAATATATAAATGTCTGATGTAACCATTTCAGTTTCAGATTTATAATTGTTTTGGGTTTATACTTACTTCTAAAAACTTACTTTATATATTGTCATGGTAAGTTTAAGAGGAAACACAATTGTTACGTAACGCTGTTCAATACACCCCCATCTCTTGTAATACCACATAACGCCTACACCCCCACCCCCGTCAGCGTTACGTAATATTTGAATGGCTCTTTGACAATGCTTTGACGTCAGCTGCCATACTATTACTACTACTACTAGTATTTGTAGTATTAGTAATACTAACAATCATGTGAAAACACAACTTGGTTGAATATCTGCCAGCTAGGCCTAATAGGCCTGTTAATAGTTATAAGTATCTTCTCGATTTGTCTCAAGTTTAAATTTAAACGAAGTTTAATCATCAGGGAATTTAAAGGATTAAAAGTTCAGAAAAGCACATTCTAGAACTGGAACATAAGAAATAAATTAACTGTCTTGAAAAGAGGTACAGAGCGAGAAATAGCTCAAGAGGAAGAACGTCCACCTGAGGATCGATGTGTCTTCCAATCGACTTATTCTGCTGACCCATTTGGGCTATTTTTTGTTCCATTCAGTGCTTTACATGTGCTGTCCTGTCTGTGGGAAAGTACACATAAAAGACCCCTCGCTGCTAATCGGAAAAAGTCCCATATGTGGAAATGGGATTCCTCTGAGGATCGTGAGTCACAAAAATAGTTTGTTTAAAACCTAATAACGATAAAAAAAAAAAAAAAAATGTCCTGGTGTGTCGTTAAACAAACAATCTTCCTTTCTTTCCTATTTCATTTCTTTCTTTGACCATAATAAAAATGTCGTCAAACAACACATAATAATAATTACCTATACGAATGGCTGATTCCAGGGATTAGGGTGAGAAATGTTTTAACCGAAATACCCTCTCATTTGGCAAGCATATTTTTAAAAACACAAGCACCTCCATTGACAGTCCATCACTTCCTACACCGTTATGTAACACAAACCGATTACTGGAATAATAACATACTGTATATATCCAAACTAAAATAATGATATGCCGAAAAGGTCAAAAGTTAATTGTTCTGTTTCTGCTCCAGTAGTAAGACCATACTTAGTCGTAACCAGAGGTATTCCAATACATAACAAACAAATGGACTATGCTAAGCACTGTAGATGAGAAATAAAAACGACAATTGTATACATGAATAATAGTTATTCATTTATTCTTCTTCAGCGTTTCGATTAAATGCCTTTCACATCTTCACGTCGGTGATCGTCATAAAAATGGGATGTCAGGTTTAGACCAACGTAACTTGATGGTTAGGTCTGATGTTTTTCTAGAGTTGTGTAGAAATCTGCACGTGTGTCTGATCTACCTGTTTACATGTATACAAGGCACTTTCAATAATAAGGACTTTCTTTAAATGACCACGAAGACAACAGTGGATGGTGGGACCTGCTTCCTGTTTAGAAGTCTGAGAGGAACTTGTTTTGAGTTGTAGCTGCTTTCGCGCTGATTTCTCTTGAAGTTATGTTTTATGAGAGTTTTTGGTTCTCTGAACAAGTGTTGCTTCTGGTTGGCACTTTATGTTCCCATCTGTTATTAAAAAATAAAGTCAGTGGATCAGTACTAGTATGGCAAATAGAAATATCTGTGCTGTCTGTTGGAAAGGGAATTTGATGTAACGGTTACTGTTGGTACACAAATGTAGTCGACGACTTTGTAACGGATGAAGGTTATTCCTCTCATATTAAAATTGACTTTTATCATAGGCAGACAGCTGAATGTGAACACAACCAGGACAGCCCGTGAATCCGTTTTAATTGTACACGGAGACCTAGCTGGCTCATTTTCCTGATTTCTTTCAAACAAATGGAATGAAACTATTTGGAATTAT
>JAULBS010122318.1:0-14056 GCA_032355785.1 Symmetromphalus regularis | reverse complement strand
AAGTGTTCAAGCTATTATAAAGCTTCCAAGCGTGATTCTGATAACGTGCTTACATGTATGTAATAAGTGTTCAAGCTATTATAAAGCTTCCAAGCGTGATTCTGATAACGTGCTTACATGTATGTAATAAGTGTTCAAGCTGTTATAAAGCTCCAAGCGTGATTCTGATAACGTGCGATTCAACATGGCGCGGTAGCGGATCCAAAGGGAGTCCAGGGCGTCCGGACTACTCTTTTATAGAATGTTTTTGTTTAATATATATATTCCGAGTGGAAGGACGTGAAAATGAACCATTTTTCCTGTCCTATTCACCCATTACATTTGTACGCCCCCACCTTTTCAGAAACGCCGTATCCGCGCCTTTGGCGTGCTTCTATGTTGTAAGTAACATGATCATGCATTAAGTCGTTGAAGACTGTAATGAAGATTTTCCATGTACGTAGTAGTCAGAAAACAGAATATGTGACTCATCTACTTTATGAAAATGAATTAAAGTTATATTATAGGATGTCTAATAATTTAACATATTTTAGTAATAAACTATACAAATACAACACATTTAAACATAATATAATCCTATAATTCACTTCTCATAACGTGTTATTTATATATTTTTATGAGAACTGCCACTTTACCTTCGGACCGAGGATTCTGATAATCATTTTAAATCTATAATGACATCATATGAAATGTATTAAGTATACATCTAACCATTAGCTCCAAAGTCGTCATTACTATATATATATATATATTGAATTATCTATTATTTATAATAATGTGTTCTTCTACTGTAAGGTTAGTCCATAAACGATTTTCTTTTGCCTGGTGTTACCGTTTTTATTTCCTATATTGTAAAAGACACAAATGCGACCATACCCTTAAAATAATAAATATATTTTTGGAATCGCGACTTAAGAGTTCTTGTAATTGTACCTTTCCATCAGACACAAAAAAAAAATGCATACATCATCATTTGACGAATAACACATTTTAACACAAAACACTCCTTATCTTTTTATAGTAATGTTTATATGGTCATGCGTATATTGAACACATTTAACTTTATGTCCTTATCATACTGCAAAGTCCGAATCCCAGTTAGCAGTCATCATAAAACAAAACAAAACGTTATAAAATCTCTTGTGGACAGAAGAAAATTAAATTTTTTACTTGCTTGTTTTATCACTGAAATATGTTCAGTTATTGAACACTTTATAATGTACTTTTAAATACAATGAAATTACATACTTAATGAATATGACATTTGATTTAACAATAAAAACAACGACCCACCTTCCAGTTAGCAGAATTAGACAAAAGCAGTTTGTAGCAAGTGATGTCAACATTTTACGAGTTACTGCCACAAATACAATAATAAATATTCCAAATTACTTAGCAGTCGGGTTAGGACAACGGTCAGAAGAGAAATGACCTTTGAGAATGGGTGAAATATTTATAATTAATAAACAGCAGTGATGTAGCACTACAAACACATGATAGACAAAAATGTGCTTTTACGCCATTTTGTTTTTTTCTGTTGCCCTCAGGGCCGGATTTAGACATTGGGGTGGAGCACTTTAGGTTCGGGGTCCCTCAACACAGAAATTAAATTACATTACAAATAAAACAAAATGAACTAAAATGAATGAATTGAACTAATTTAATAATTATTACTTTTTTTTAATAAAGGAAGTCCTTAGTCTGGGGTGCCCCTCAGACGAGAGGGCTCTGGGCAATTGCCCCCTTATAAATCCGGTCCTGGTTGTCATACATGCACTGAATCCAGCTGATAAAACTAGTCACTGAACAAGCAATGACATTCTCTTTTTTAACATACATGAATGCACTCATAACATAACATTTGCATAAGAGTTGCTTATTGAAGCACCATCTACGACATTTGTATCTTCAAAGCGACCATATTGGCTCCATAAAATGATTTTTCACACAAGTTCAGTAGTATTTTCAATAAAAGCAATGACACAACCTTTACATAAATGATAATAAAGAAAAATATGTTTCCACTGAAACATGTACTAGCATTCATATCAACACAGTAACATATATGTAGTTCTCTCAACAACAATGCCATAAGACATTAACCTGGCCTTCGTGTGCATTCGTAGTGCGGCATAAGGCGTGCGATGTTTCTTGAAATTACTACCGCATACCGCACACCGAATGGATGTGTGAGCAGCATTCCAAAAGCCGCGGACCGAATGCGACTGTAAGCGATTGTACACTAAGTTACATATTACAAGGTTTTAATTTCCAACCTCCAAAGTTTGCCACGGCACTCAGCAATGCCGTTGAAATTTCCGCGGAGTTTTTCCATTCCTCACGGCACTTTGTTTTTTTCTATGTTGTATTTATTGCATATCAAACTCAGTTGGAAACGTCTGAACGCTAAAATTGCAGTGGACACTATTTCTCCACGGCATTTATTTTGCCGTGGATATTTTCTTAACTGCAGGGGTTGAATTTCAGATACTGTTATGCAAAGTTCATACACAACAATACTGGAATGAACTTTAGGTTTTACACCATTGCCATAAATGAACGTAAAAATTAATTGTGTTCTTATTCATGAAATAATATAATTTAAAAATATTTATACCATCCACCTTGAATTTCACATTAAACCATTACATGATTTTTTCTTTATAAACTATTAGCAGTCCTTGTTTTATAAACTTAGCTTGCTAAGATCCCTTGGGTGTTCTATAAAACACTACATTGCAACAATAGAAGATATTTCACGTACCCTCAAGAAATGTTTACGAAAACCGTTTCTTATTTCCAGAAAACCATAATAATTACCAGTGGCGGATCTACTTTGGATCCCCTAAATTTTGCGATTAAATTTTGTTTAAATTTGTTTAACTTTAAAGAATCCAAGGATTCTTTAGAGCACTCTCCCCCCCAATGGATTTTCTGGATCCGCCACTGATTACTGTTTTCCCTGCACGTTTGTTGGATCATTACCAAAGATTTGACTTTTCACATTATTTATTTCAAGGAAAACAGGTTTGTTTAAACGTAATTGCTAATAGTTTTCTGGCTCTATATTTATTAACTCTTATTTAAATTAATCAAAATGTCTGAACACTAATAAGAATTTCCGTTTCCATATTCTTTCGTATGCAGTAACAGTTCGGCAGTAACAGGGTGGGGGTGCATGCCCCCCCCCCACTTGTGAGCCTTTTTCCTTTTTTAAAATCACATTAATGTTTGGCATTGTAACCAAAATCTGATATAGAGTTTGTCCTCGATCTGTCAGTGCTCTCACCTACTCCCAAAATCGTTCCTACGGGCCTAAGTATATTCAAGTAATATTGCGTTTACCTTTTTATTATAACACTTTGGAGTTTCTTCCCTTTGGAGGACATCATATTTATACATAATTATTAATATAATTATTTTTAATGTATTTAAATTTATTCTGCAGCCAAGATGTAAACAAAATATGTTTTCTTGAGTACCAAATATGTAATACGAGAACACCGCTGTTGGTATGTCCAAAATCATATCTTTACACAAGCTGAATCCAAGGAAAGTTTAGTAATATCCATGTCCACTGCATTTGTGAATTATTATCAACTCAACGATGCCAGTCACATTCAGAACCAAACTACTACTCGCCGCTTCTTGAAATAGTTTTTGTGTCTAATGTTAAACCCAAAGGGAATTTCCACAGCCATGTAAGATTCGTGACTGTGAGCTAATTTTGAATGCAGTCTATGCAGGTTTTCGTTAGAAGTAACAGAATCAATAAATGTTGCACAAATAAGCTGTGACCAATATCATATTTTATCTTTTACATAAACATAGCGGCACATATTTTATCTATAAAATTTCATTTCTGACTCTGTGACATCCTTGAAAAGTTCTCCGACTTCACTTAAGCTAGACTTGGTGCAGTTCTTTGCGAAGTCTAACATCTCTTGAACACAGCTACTTTCCAGCTCTCTCATTGTCTTGTACAGTTTCTCCCCAGCAGGCGTGTTGCTCTCCATCATTTCTCTCCCTTTCTCGTGCATTTTGTACAGTAGATGGCGCCTATCGACTGACGATTGGAAACTCGCCCGCGCTTTCTCACTGCCGAAAGTGGGCGACACCGTTGCGTCTCCAACGTCAGAATCCGAACAGAAGATAAACGGTTTGAATACGGAAAGATCCGAGTCAGGCGTGGCTGTGAACCAGTGGATATCCAAAGGGTTGGCGTCTGCATTTGATAGCACTGAGACTTGACTGGCAACCGTTTGAATCTCTCCGCTGAAGTTTATACTGCTCGGTTTGTCACGGAGAATGCCGAACATTTGTTCTAATGAAATTTTCCCTGAAAAAGTAAATATATTAAGGTTGATTATAAAACTTCATAATAAGAATTGACATCGAAAATGTGATGCCCATAAATCATGCTAAGTAGTCCAAAAGAGGGGATGACTCCTGAAACAATAAGCTCAGTGAAGCAAAGTAATGTACATATGATGATATTTTCAAAGAAGTATATACAATGATATCAAATCTGATCGTTAACCATACATTTTTCAAAAAAAGGGATGCTATACACTTTAATGTGACAGTGAGAACCGACAAGTCGGATGACTAATGTTAAATAGTTTTAAATGTCAAAACGGAATAATATTCTGTTGGAAGTAAGTTGCATTATCTTGACAACCAAACTTCAATTTTAAATTCATATCTTTCAATAAAACAAAGTCCAGTGTTGCATATAAGGTAAGTCATGTTTCCCTCAACGAAAAATTAATGCAATAAATATCGAAATGGCGACGAAACCAGACCCATGCTTACAAAGCTTTATCTGGACTCAATCTTCAAACTAACGTCACGGCTTTAAAGTCGCGCTATTTGAATGGCGTTTCCTAATGTTTAGCCTTGAATCCACATTGTGCAAATTTCATAAGCATGGGTCCACGTGTTCACCAATGTTCACCAGAGGCATCCATCATACTCGCGTATATTGCTTAAAGCTTAAGGACCTAACTGGTCATTTATCAATTTGTTTTTAATATAGAATACATTTTATGTAACGATGTTTTAGACCGCATATTTTGTCCTCCCCACGGGAGGTTCTCTTTGGCCTTCAACATCACATCTAGTTATGTTCACTTATAGCTTTCATAATACTTTACTTAAATGGTAATAATATCACATAACTTACCGTCACCAGTTGCCTTAGTCAACAACTCTTTTCCAGTTTTCAGTCGGTTGTTGGGCAGTTGGTTTTCCGACATGGACAAGCCAGTAAATGTAGCGCTGAAGACATTGGCAAAGTGAAACTCTCCGTCTTCTGGCTTCCAGTGACCTCCGCTCTGAGCGAGCTCCTTCAGGTTGGCAAGACTAGCATCGAACTCTGAGCCGATTGTCAGGCAGTTGGAAATGTTGTAAGCACCACCTTCATGGGAAACATTAATCATTATCATCATCATTATCATCATCATCGCTACACCCACACCATCATCGTAGTCGTCATCATCACCATTATTACACCAATCACCATCTTCGTTATCATGTTGATGATTATCATCATTTAACGAAATTAAATACTAGTACAATAAATGACGCGTTTATTATTTGTTTTTTTATAAGAATGAGAGAATTTGCTAAGAACCTCTGGACAGTCAACAGTCTATACCAGTGGATCCCAAACCTAAGTGGCCCGCCGCCCCCTTGTCTCCCAGGCCACATCTTTAGCGCCCCCATACACACATATGAAAACACACATTCTTTTTGGTATTAGTTACACTGCAATTTTAAAACAACTACCAATCTACCACTGTAAACACATGTGTGCATTTGTAAAATATACGTCTTTTCTAAATGTCGTGACTGAGATTTTTTCATATAGATTTTGTAAAAAAATAAAATATGTATTACTTGGTACTAACGCCACCCTGCCGCATCCTACAGCCTCCTCCTTTCCCCCACAACCACCCTGGATCTTTTCACCGCACTCAGTGGGAGGTACCGCTTAAGTACTTTAGGAATCACTGGTCTAAACCAATACTCATTACAGAATGAAAACAATATCTTTACAATAAACGTATTCGATCATGGTTTAAACGCTTAAAAGTCATTATAACGGAGCCGCCCAAAGCTATCCAATTCAACAAACCTATCGATTCAATGAAATGGAATGCTAACAAGTTTGTTTTACTTTTATTATTATTTCAGCTACACACGCCAGTAACGATTCCTTTGTAACATACTGCAATAGTAGCTATATATGGATACTTACAGACAATTCGTTGTGCTACCCAAAATGGTCCTGCTGTATCGAGGACCCACGCCTCTGTTCTGTCAGCAATGAGGAAGCTATTGTGGTGACTCCACTGTCTAAAGCTGTGGTCCTCAAAACATGGTCCTCCCTGTCCATGCTCTTCCAAGAGTTTGGTGATTATATCTAGAGCTTCTTTAGCTGTTGAACCTCTCTCAAGTCCTAATCTATAGCAATCAATAAATGATAAACATGAAATCATGTGGGACAATTATTACGAACATATGAGAGGTTTGTTTTTCCTTTTTTTCAACTTTTATTTAGGTTTACATGCACACATTAACCAAAAAAATGTAATTGTGATTGTTTTCATTTCAAATGTTATAATAGCTGTTTTGCTAGAAGTGATTTTTATATAAGAAAGTTTAATTTATCTCCTTTAAAATGTAAGTGAATCTAAAATGTGTACGTTGTAGCAATCGTTTAATGATTGGGACAAATGGTAGAAGAGAATTGGCATCTGTTACGTGCAGGACATACCAATAATAATTACGAGCTAGAAGATAAGAGTCAGGTTACATATAGACTCAAACGATATTTTATGTAATGTGCAGACGAAGAAAATGCATCTAAAGCTTCAGTATAAAATTGTCAACCTCATAAGCCAATATACGTAGCACTGACGACATTGGCACACTCAGTCCTCTGGACTGGCATATGTGACCCGCCACCCCTAAATGGATCGGATGTCACCTGAGACCAGTCTGAGCTAGTGTCAAAAGAGATAAGGGAGAGCAAAATTGTCGATTTTGAGATTGTTGTTGATGAACTAACTACATCCACTTTTTCGACATTTAGCAGTGATACTTTTGTAAAATTTGACCTAGAAGTGTGTTAATTATGTATTTAAAACAACCCTTGTGTGTTGCCATGCTGAACAACGCCCGATCACCAACTTACACTCCCATGTTTTTCCACTCGATAGAGGGTACTCGAATTCAAATAACGATAACTCCACGATCAAATTAGATGTTTATACAGTTTGGATCATTAGAAACAGCTCATGTCCTACTTTCTGGTGATAAAAACAACTCAAAATAGTGTTATGTGACTCATTCAGATCACATAATGTAACGTAACATTAAATTAAGTATATGTGCCACTGAGATAATGGGACCCATTTATTCACCACTTCCGACCTAAATTCCAGGAGAGACGTGAAAACAACTCCAGTATAATGGTTAATCAGCAGCTTTTAGGTAATAAACTCATGCTACCTACGACTTACGGTCATCAAAGGAAACCCGCTACCGCCATACAGACTACTTTTTTCTTATTAGAAGCAAAGAATCTTTTAAATGCCTTTTCGCACAGACGACACACCGGTCTCCGTGGCGCAGTAGTTAAATCTATCGAATTCGCACAGACGACACACCGGTCTCCGTGGCGCAGTAGTTAAATATATCGAATTCGCACAGACGACACACCGGTCTCCGTGGCGCAGTAGTTAAATCTATCGAATTCGCACAGACGACACGCCGGTCTCCGTAGCGCAGTAGTTAAATATATCGAATTCATGGCTGGTAGGTACTAGGAACGAATCTCAGTAAAGGCATGGGATTCTAATCTCAGTATCGGCTCAAGCCCAGATCGAGTGCACCGCCAGGCTCAATGAGTAGGTGTATACCGTTAACACCGACCAGTGATCCACAACTGGTTTATCAAAGGCCGTGGTATGTGCTATCCTGTTTGTGGAATAATGCATATAAAAGAGTGCTTATCGATAAGAGTAGCTGCATTAGTGGGCAGTAGCGGGTTCCGTCTCTCCTACTAACACTAACCTCTGTCCTAGACAGACAGCTAAGGAAGCTAAGCTGTGTTCCCAGAAAAGCATGCTTGAATCTTAATTGGACATAAGCACGAAAATAAATACAACCAACCAACCAACCAACCAGAGACGGGACAGCACATACAACAGCCTTTGTTTTACCAGTCATAGGGCCAGTCTGGGCAATGAATTTTATCGTTTGAATACATGTCACTGCATGGTCTCCTAGCAACAAAAAGCACAGCAGCAGGAAGGTTATAAACCAACCTTACTAAGTCCACACCTATCAGTTTTTCCACGAGGTCTCCCGAGTGGCACAACGTGGTCCACACTGCGGTGTTACCGATGCATACCCCGTGTTCGTTCGCGCCCATCTCCGCTCCCCAGGTCCACGCTGGCTTGCTCAGAATTATTGAATGGGTATGGCATACTTGACCAATTTCTAGAAACGTGCACTGCAACAGAAAACAGAAACCTCTCATCTCGAGTTAGCAGGATAAAAAAGAAAACGGTTTTGGAAATGAACCAAAAGATAACATTTTCATATAAACTGTGAAGTAAATATTATGATTATTAATTTTTTATGAAGTATAACAAACATTTTAATACGTTTTTAGAAGCTTTTCCAGACTTTATCCTTTTCGTTACATAGCAACTACATAATGAGAAAAGTTATTAAGAGAAATATTTTTGAATATTATGTACAAGTTCTGCACGTGTCGCCTACATCCTGGTATAATAATTACTTTCGCGATTCTACTCTTTACAATACTAATTACTCTGTTGTTGTTGTCTTGTGTTGCATTTGAATGTTCCCTGCTTACTTTGAACTTTAATTATTAACGAAGTGTACAAGATATACAAAATAGCGTTTAGTCTACTGCAGATTAGTAGGAATGACTTTGGGAGTAGGGGTGGAGGAGGGGCACTGACGGATCAGTACAAACTATATATATCAGATTTTGGTTACAATGGTAAACAATGTATAAAACAGTCTCACAAGTGGGAGTGGGGGGCACGTTCCTTCCCACTATGTATAGTCTAATATGTTACTCAAACATTGTTATTTTGGTACTTTAAGATATTTTATTTAGGACACGGTGACGAGTTCTTCAAAAGTTTACAAATGTATATATAGATGCCCATACCAGGGGACAATTCAGGATAGCGATTTGGAGGTTCGTTCCCATACCCCACCACTCTCGACATAGGTACATTTGTAGTCGGACAAGACTTGGACACTGACTGAGCCCTCCTTTCCAGTAAAAAGGGAGCGGGATGTAGCTCAAGCATTATAGTGTCCGCCTGTGAAGCGCCCGATCATCGGATCGATCCTTCTCTGTGGAGCCATTTACAGTTTGGGCTATTTTCCTTTCCCACCAATGGTCCACAACTGGTTCAGCAAAAGCCGTGGTATGTGCTCTCATGTCTGTGGGAAAGAGCATATAAAAAACCCTTGCTGCTTATTGGAAAGAGCGGCCTATGTGGCGACAGTGGGTTTCCTCTAAAGAAATATGCCAAAATCACGATGTTTGACGTTCAATAGCCGATGATAAGTTTAAAATGTAAGTGCTCTAAAGGCATCGTTAAATAAAACAGACTACTTTATTTATTCCTCCCCGGTAATGAAACATTTAAATCCGTCCTGCTTGCGAGATAAAGCACAGAAAAGCTTCCTTTGACCGCGTGACCTACTCGCGTGAAAGACTTGAATCCAACATGGCGGTTAAAGTCGGAAGGAACCTCGACGTGACGTAAAAACGAGATTGAGATTTCAATGACAGTGATTAATTAGAAATCTCTGGCAGTACAAAAATCAATACTACATCTTCTCTAGACATCTCATTATCATTATCTTGTATGTTTTTCATGTCTAAAGTAAACATTTGTGACTGTAGACTACAGTGCAGAAACGGTTATTTTAAAAGTAATTCACTGTAAAATGACTGAAAGTCTGTATTTACTGAACGTTTAGATCTTTGAAGAAGATTATAGACTCAGGCCCGTACGCAGGATTTTATTTAGGGGGGGGGGGTGCGTTTGTGAAAGCCCGAATGTTCTATTTTCGTTTTTAACGTTATTCTAGTAAATTAGCGTCAATCCAAATTTGCATTTACAGATCTCGACAGATTTAGGGGGGTGCGTGCGCACCCGTCGCACCGCCCCCTGCGTACGGGCCATTATGGAGGACAGTTGACAGTGAATGGACGGTTTCATTTAAGAAAAAAAAAATGGACTGATCCATTTTCTATCGAGTAGGCATTGCCGCAACAGCAACAAGTACATCTGTTTAGGCTTAAGATAAGCCTATTTAACTAATGAATTTGAAAGTGATCCTAACCATTTTATTTTACAAGCACGGCGGAATAGGGGAAAGCGTCTCCAGTCCCACCATAGTTCTGAATCAAAAGCATTAGTAGAAGTGAATTGAGAGAGAGAGAGAGAGAGAGAGAGAGAGAGAGAGAGAGAGAGAGAGAGAGAGAGAGAGAGAGAGAGAGAGTAGTTAAGGGTAGCATAACCTCGTATCCACTTAAAACTCAGCACTTCGTGCCAAGATCTGTTAGCAACCCCAATATCCACTTGCTTCCGCCATGCCTGTTTTATAACACCAATCTGTTTCCAACGTGGCTATAACAATATCTACAAAACCATTGCAGTTTCGTGGCCATGCACGTCGTTACTTACCTGTAACCTGCTATCTTGGTCATGAGTCTTGGCTGCGCAGTAGATCACCTCCTGCACCTCGGTTGGGGGTCTATCAGAGTTCTTTCCAAACAGAACACACCCATCGGCAGTGGAATCAGGCAGGACGACGAAGATATCCGACATTCCTATTTGTTACAGTGCTGTCTGTACAAGAAATAATTAAAAAAAAGAGTATGTAAATATTTGTTGAGGTACAGGAGACGTTACACTATAAATAATGAAGTACTATTTTTTTTTTTTATATCAAAAATCTGCCGACCATTGGCATAGCAGTATTTTATGAGGGCCGGAGGTGTGTGTGTGTGTAACATTTCATATTAGAGGCCAACTGCACTGAAACAAGACTGCAAGACAAAATAACGGCCCCTCCGGCTACGCCAGTGCTGTCAACGTGCATTTAAAAAGAAATGGAAATAAAGAAAAACATATTTTATGCATTTTTAGTTTGGCAGCCAAATGGCCTTTTTTGAGTGAACCTGGACATTTTGTATATAGTTTTTTTTTATCATATTAACAGGTTTAATGTAAAGTAACATATCAAAATCATGAATTGGTAGCTGTATTGGCGGCCATCTTGGATTTCCTATGATGTAATCCCAAACAGACCTAGTAAATGGTTTAAATGGATTCCTTAATCCCTAAAACCTATGGTCAGACATAATAATTATCATCCTAGGTTTAACATGAAGGACGTTAGAACTGATAACATGAAATAGTAGCCATCTTGGACGCCATCTTGAATTTCTAAAAATGCTCAATAATGATCTTAGTTCATGATGATCTCAGTTCATCAGGCAGATTCTAAAAAGAGACACCCTGGGCTACACAACTCACCAATAACAAAAACTATATATAAAATGTTCAAGTTCACCCCAGGTTCTGCCAGACTATTTGGTCAGTAGATTTCAGTAGCGGACACACAATGAGGATTTAGTGTATTTAAACCCCCTTTTTTCCAAAGAAACAATTTATTTTTCAGTTCGTGTGTAAAAAAGAAGAAATCAGCTGAAACGGATATTTACATATTTAATTTCCCCACATTATATAAATAGTTAGTATAGCACATATCCGCGTCTTAAAAATGGGAAATCAAACAAAATCTCCAAATGAACCCCCTTTTTCGAAATGCCTGTGTTCGCGACTATATTGGAATGAGGACCAACTGTACTGAAAGCTCTAATAGAACTGGAAGACGGGTAAATATAAATGGCGGTTTGGAAAAATGTGAATTTAGTGGGAGGGGGTGGGGATAGCCAAAGTCGTTGACGTAGTTTTTGGGGAAAAAAACATAAAAAGAACATTCCATATTAATCCGTTTTTATTTAAAAGAAATTTACAGGATAAAATAAATAATTAAAAAAGCTTATTGTTGGTAAATTGTAATTCACAATCAAACAATCTGTCCCCAAAGGATCATATAATTTTAAAATGTCTGCACTAAGCCGACCAAGCATGCTAAATGCAGATGACGTCTAGAAATGGAATCATTCCAATTTCACGCAAGTCAAAACAAGTCTTGACAAATGTACTTGTGAACCATGCTTCATAAGTCCGTAATCCGAAATATAAGTTGGTCTAATACTTTTTTGTTGTGTAACGACCACACTAAAGCACATTGGCTATTGGATGTCAAACAGGCCCTTATCGATCGTGCTAGTATAAGTAGCATGTTATGCTAATACCAGTGCGAATATTTTCAAAATTAAGCTCATTTTTGAAAATTATTATACTTTTTCTTAAAGTATACTTACCTCTAACCCTCTATCCCCCCAAAAAAAAACAAGTCCAAAATTATATATTTATTATCTTCTTTATCTTGAGTTACGCACTTGGTCTGATGAAACACAACTAACTACTGCACTTCATCCCAGACTAGAAGCTGTGACTTAACGTGTCAAAATGTACTATGTTATTATTACATTTAATATGACGCAGTATTGCGGTAACCTTCTTCCCCCTTTGATGAACCAGTTGTGGATCATTGGCTGGAACGGACAATCAATAGATAAGAGCCTAATGTCAAACATTTTGTAATTTTGACAAGTAATCTATAATGTGAAAAGATTACGTGTTGTGCAACCCCGCGGTGTATTACTTTACATCGCTGTGCAGAAAGACGTGTTCATCTGATTTATTGCTTGGAATTGCGTCGATCAAACTGAAAATATCCGTTTTTACTTGCATCGAAATTGGGTATTACAGCGGCAAAAATCGATCAGATATGTACAATTACATAATGGTGGTACTTTCCTATTGTAGACCTAATCGCGTAACTATCTCGTAATTAACTGAATTAAAGTGATATTACAGAGTGTATAATTATTTAACATCATTTGGTAATAAATTACACAAATAGAATCTCTCTTAAAAAAAAAATCCAATGATTTCCACAAATAAGTTCACATAATTATTTTACGTTTTTATGAGGACTGCCACTTTCGACTGACCGAGGATTTTGATACCAGCTATTTTGAATTTGATAAACGTCACGAGAATTGTGTAAAAAATGTGTATAATGGTTTACACTACAAAACGATACAGGATGATCAGTAAGCGGTCCAGGAGGTTCCGAAACTGCCTCTTCTCTCTCTCTTTTTTATTTATTAAATTAATTATTTTTTTTTTTTACATTTTACGAGTGTTAGGACGACAAAATCAACCATTACCCATCACATTCCGACTCCACCCCTTTCAGAAATCCTACACCACGCCTGATGATACAAGATGATCTATTACATATTAATTTGTGTTAAATTTATAATGATGACTCAACTCTTTTGCCTGGTGATTATATTTTTTCTTCTAAAATTATTATAAAATTCAACATGGCTAAAGTGACAGCTGTCAATTTTTTTTATATATAATAATAAAAAAAAGTAAAAAGGTAAAATAAAAAAATTGAGAGCTCTTAATTGCAAAGATTTTTTTTTTAAATTCCAAATGTGGATGTATTTGTGTGATTTATTAATAAAAGATGTTAAATTAATGGCCACCTTGTAATATTACTTTAAAACCTACTTTTGAAAAGCTGTTTGCATGTACATTATTTATTTGCCGCGATCCTTCACACTGGACACATTTGCAGTTTGTGCTATTTTCCCGTTCTAACTAGTTGTCCACAGCAGGTTCATCAAAGGCCGTGATATGTGCCGTCCTGTCTGTGGGACGGTGCCTATAAAAGACCCGCTGCTTATCGGAAAAAGTAGCCTATGTGGCGGCAGCAGGTTTCCTCTAAATAAATGTCAGAATGACCATATGATTGACGTCCAATAGCCGATGAT
>JAULBS010122296.1:0-14059 GCA_032355785.1 Symmetromphalus regularis | reverse complement strand
TAATCTTACATTATGGTAGTTACATGTATCACTGACTTGGATTTTGGTGTAAATGTATTCATAAATAAACTGCAATTTGACATCAACTTTAAACACTATAAGGGCTGCTTTGAATTTGATTATGGTGATATAATATATATACACACACACACACACACACACTCACACACACACACACACAGTCAAACCTGTCTTAAGCAGCCACCCAAAAGATTAAGGAAATGTGGCCTCTTAAAACAGGTTATTTACTAAATTAGCTGATTTGGTAGAAAATAAAGGTGGCTGTTTAATACAGATAGCCGCATGTGCAGGTTTGACTATATATACATGTAAAATAAACCATGAAACAGTATTTTTGAATCAGTGTTTAAAGTAGCTGAACAATCACTCAACATGTCTTATATCTTTATATCAATTCTTCTGCAGCTGTTCATGAAAAGATATTCATTGTTTTCATGGTGACATCCTTGGTCTACATGTTAGTGAACACAATTCTGTTCCGGTGGTCTCGTTCCTCAGGTGTCTTCACTGACGATGTAAGTATTTGTCATATTATGTTATTATTATCAGCGTTTATCTCACTGGTAAACAATTCTATTTATCATAATCCATTTATCGAAAACGTTTAATTGATCAATGTTTGTCTCATTTGGTGATGCAGTTTGCATACATGTGCAGAGGTTGAATTTTACTAAGGCATTTGCTGAGTTGCCCTGTCTCTTTGCCGCAATGTCTTCTCAATTTCACTTCTAACGAAGGCAGGTATTAGTATTACTGTGCACTTTTTACCCGTTGCCCCATAGGAAACTCACATTTGCCATTGTGCCTCTGATGTGTCCTCAAAACTGCATTGATGCCCTATTGATTCCTAGGAATCCAAGGTAATAATCGCTGTGCCCCTCAAACACAGAAGTTCGACCCCTGCACATGTATATTAAAATGTGTCTCCTTGCCACCCATACAAAGAATTTATGAACTGTGTGTTCAGTTTATGGTGAATGCCATAACGTATTTTGATTTTTGGAGCACATAAATGTTCATTTTGTTCATATTAAACGACTTTGTACATGTTAAAATTTGTTAACACTGTACATTGAGATTACTAAAGTTAACCATAACCTGGCAGTATTTTGTATATCATATATATTTATATCATTGTCTTTTTGTAAATTTATTACCTAGTACATGCATATAAATATTATAAACGTGTCTTTAATATATGACACTAATCCCAAAATATATTTATCATAAAACATTGCTTTAAAATTATTTTGTATCATTTAACTTCATTGTTGCAGGGGTCGAATTTCACTAAGACATTGAGGCATTTACCGTGCCTACCTGCGTTTTTGTTACAATGCCCTCTATTTCATTTCTGATGAAGATAAATATTACCGTGCCCTTTTTTCTTGCTTGTCCCTTAGGAAACTCCCATTTTTTGCGATTGTGCCCCTGATTGCCTTGGTGCCCTCTTGATTCCTAGGAATCCAAGGCAATAATAGCCTTGCCCCCAAACATCAAAGTTCGACCTCTGTTGTTTGCACTTGTATTATGTTTCACAGATAGTATTAATTTGATATTTTTTGTTATGTTTTGATTTTAGGAAAAGACATCATACAAATGGAAGAAGATCATGTTTGTTTCTATTCTGTCTGCCACGGCGGGTCTTCTCTATTTTTTCTATCTTCACAGAAGATTCTGTGAACCTGGAGGTAAGTGGGAAATAAATTTTTAATGACCTGCAGGAGTTAGTCTTAATTTTATAATAAGCTGGACTCTAACTAATCCAGATATCTGCATAAACCAGATTCAGTTTATACTTATAGACTAAACTTTGTTTTTAACTCTTAAACTTTTTTTTATTCTTACCAAGTTTTATGGTAAACAGATATCACTGGAAATTAAAAGCAATGACAGATATTTTAGTATCTTTAATAAACCAGATGACATATAGAAACTGATTTTAAACAGTTACTTTGAATAGTTATGTTTTGACAAATTAATGACAATCATACTACTGTTGATTCTACCAAGCATGGTACTTCTCCGCAAAAAGTCAAAAATAAATAGATAATAAAACAAATCTAAAAAAAATAAAATAAAAACAGGAAATATATTTCCTTCCTTGCTTTTTATGTTCTCTATGTGTGAATGCATGTGGTGTCAGTGCATCATACTTGCGTTCAGGACAGGCTAGCATATGCGGTAACTACATAGCAATTTCACAGGTTCCAAATGTTCTCTCTGGGTTTAACGTGAAGTGCAAAACCTAATCTAGTTTGCAATTTTGTCCTGAACGCAGCAAATGTGTGGTAGCTTCTGCACATGCATAGTCATCATTGTCTATACATGGCACACGGTCGTGTAAAAGCTATTCTACTCCGCGTTTCACACCATTCCACAAAAACAATTTGTTATCAGTATCATGCCTGTTCTATATTAAATGCATACTCCCACAGACCTGTGACCTAATTAATTTCCAAACAAAGAATTAATTTTATATATAAACATTTTATTTGTCCTTAGAAATAATTCATTCAACTACTTAATAACCACCACATCTCGCTTATTATCAATATTTTAAAAATAATAATTAATTATGCTCACAGACAAATAAATCATAAACCATAAACTCGACATGGAATTCCCTATACCATGGTTCAGGTAAAACGTCTGGCGTGATATACTAGTATAAGCAAGATCTAGTATCAGAAATGCGTGTAAGTTTAATTAGTATTCAATATTTAGAGCACAAAGCCCCATAAATTCCGTGAGAATATGCCTTTTAACTCCAAAACAACGTCATTTAAGATCTTTAATCTTTACAACACAATGCAAGAAAGGTATTGACAAAATTGCGACGTCCATAGGTGGTGGTGCGGTCTCACCCTTTCTCGGCTACCAGTTTTCATTCTTTCCTTTGAAGTTTGGTCGTAACTTTGAAATCATTTTCCAGTATTAAAAATTGTTAAAATATCTTTTGAACCAACTTCCGAAATTCCTGCATACATACCCTCATGAATCACTCTCAAATGAGGGTAATAGATTCGAACTCCTGTAGCCTCATTAGATTATTGCCTGTTCCCGGCAGCGGTCCAAGACTAGTATGCCAAATGATGTGGTATTTGTTGGAAATGGTGTATATGGCTTGCTTCTAACTATAATGAGTACCATAAATATATTAAAATGTCATATGTTTGACATCTAATAGTCGCCGATTAAACAATTTTGCTGGGTGGTCGTCAAACGTACCTTTTTTTGTTCTAGACTGTGCTCAGTGACTTATATTATATATTCCTTGCTGACCAGTAAACCGAGGAAAGGAAAGAAAGGAACGCGTATTTAACGATAACCAGAACATTGTTTATTGTCTATCAGGTGTCAGATATAAGTCCACGACTAATGACCTTTAGAGAACATCAGCTACCGGCACATAGGTTACTCTTTCCGATTGCCAGAAGTTCTTTTATATATTCATTTTCTCACAGATAGGAAAGCGCATACTACACACGTTGTTACATCTGTTGTGGACAACTAGTTGGAACAGAAATATCCCAAATGGGCCAACTGAAGGGGATCGATCCGAGGACCCATCGTACCAGATGTTCTAGTTCCAGAGCCACATCCCGATGACTATTAATCAATGAGCTGCCTCTCGTGTAACAGCGGGTTTCCTCTTTACTATCAACTCATTAACATATCTCCTGGTAGGAAAAGTAAGGCAGTCGAGATAAAAATCCAGGACAGCATGGCAGCACTTAACTGAGAATAAATACACAACTGACGTCATAATCATTACCATGGCATCGGGTGTTCCAGGTGTCAAACCCCCATGCAGTTGATTACTATATCTATACACCAACACCACGTACGTGATAGTTGGCATGAAGAAAGGAATCACACGCTGTATCATCTAGACTCACAGTTTACACGTCAATTTAATTTGGAAACATTGTATTAGACAGTGAGTAACGACTTTCTAACATATTATAAATGATAGTATAAAAGATGCTTTGCTGATAATTGAAAATCCTGGCCTCTCAAACGTAAATATCTTTGACTCTTATCAGCAGATTAAGATATGCTGATCTGTTGTTTAACAAACGCTTTTTTGTTAAGTCCGTCAGTCTTAAATATATAATAATAAAAAAAATAATAAAAAAAATATATAATAATAATAAAAGAAATACAAAAAAATGAAAATGCAATATACATTTATTGACACTGATATTTTCAATATTAAAAATATATATCCATCCATTGTAAACGACGGTGCTAATTATTTATATAGTATAGATAGTTGTTTTAAAGTATTTGATCAGCTGTGGAATTAGTAACATTCGTTTATTTATCCCGGAGATCTATTTTTAAAACAATCTCCAGAATTATTACTTCACTTTGAT
Source organism: Symmetromphalus regularis (assembly GCA_032355785.1). NCBI lineage: Eukaryota > Metazoa > Mollusca > Gastropoda > Neomphalida > Neomphalidae > Symmetromphalus > Symmetromphalus regularis. The sequence continues at coordinate 9,656 of JAULBS010122296.1, read as the reverse complement.
AGATTTAAGTTCGGCGGATCCATAAACAACGTTATAAAAAGAAAAGACACTTTGCTGCTAATTGAAACGAACAGCCTACTTGGTTGTTTCCTCTGTAGACAATGTGTCGCAAAATACTGTATCTTATTCCTAAGATCGGTTCTTCAAACAATGTGTCTGAACCAGGGCCTTGCAGAGGGTGGGTCAGGTTGGCTAACTGGCATGGACCTACGATTTTGATGGGGGCTACTCCACCTGGTATTTAGCACTGATTAAAAAAAATAAAACTTGGCAGTCTGAAATGGGGTCCTCATTTCCCATCTGGCCCGAGCATATTACCAACTTTACATGGGCCTAGCTTGAATGAAAATATAAACGTAATAACCCATGAAGATAAAAACGTAATAACCCATGAAGATAAAAACGTAATAACTCATGAAGATAAAAACGTAATAACCCATGAAGATAAAAACGTAATAACCCATGAATATAAAAACGTAATAACCCATGAAGATAATAACGTAATAACCCATGAAGATAAAAACGTAATAACCCATGAAGATAACAACGTGTAAAATGCTTTTCATACTTGAACTTATCTTCATGTTTTAAGCCATTCTCGTTCATCAAGAGGTTTTCCCATCCGTACAGATGTGACATATCGCTTTGTTTTACACACTTCATCCGTACTTACCTCCACTAGACCTTCTACTAATTGAGTTTTCAAAAACAAGATGTTGAGTCTGCGTATTCAATTGACTCACATTATTTATAATACCGAACATCTCGCTTAGTACTGTTATATTGGCCACAGGTTCAGTGATCAAGGAAAGGAATGTTTTAACCACATCGGCATTGTTTTATAATCGGCAGTTATGTATCGAACATAGTAATTCCCATACAGGGTTACTTGTAAGGAAAACAAGACGAGAAAATAGGTATGAAAGATAAAACTGGTCCCAACACTTACTCCCACCCCCTCCCTTGATTATGATATGCGATCACAACTTTTCTGTAAACTAATTAATGTTTAACTTAAAGGCATATTCCCACGTAAATATTGATTACGAATGAAACATATGCATTTGTGATACTTGATCTCGCTCTCGTATCAGACAAGACGTTTTAAGTGGAGGGAATTCCATGTCGAATCGATTTTTTTTTTCACATTTAAAATTTTCAAATTTCAAGATCGGAACTTCTCGCATGTTTTCGGTGAAACCATTTCTGCCGTCAGAAGTGACCTCGGCTTTGTTTCAGGAAGAATTCGTCCCAAAATAGATTGGGGAAAATACCTGTCTCGTGACTCGAAATATATACGTCACACCTTCAACGGAAAAAGCCGTTATTTTTTTCTCGTATTATTTATCCATGAGCATAATTCATTATTATTTTTAAAAACACTAATAATAAGCGAGATGCGGTGGTTATGTAAATAGTTGAATGAAGTATTTCTGTGGACAAATCGAATGTTTATATTTAAAATTAATTCTTTGTTTGGAAATCAATTAGATCAAGGGTCTGTAGGATTATGTGTTTAAGCACAGGTTGATATTAGTGTTCACTTTTGGAGGCTGGTTCATATTTGACTACAAGTTTATAAACGTTGACATCCAATAGCCGATTATGATCAATATAGCACTGTGCTCTAGAAGTGTCGTTAAACAAAACAAAAACTATCCCACGGGATAACATTAAAAAAGCTTTGATAAACTAGTTCTGGTTGGTGCCAGTGATGTACACCTATACCCAGTAAGCCTTGCGCTGGGTTGGAGCCGATACTGAGATTAAGAATTCCATGCCTGGACTTGATCCTAGTACCTATCCACATCGACTCCAATAGAATAATAACAACACTATCGGAGCCGGTTCACAATATCAGGGCATAATTATGTTATATACAGGCTTGACAGTACCAAGTCTATTAGCCCGAGTTACCGGCGCTTGACAGCTTTGTCAAGCACCAGAAGCTAGGGCTACGAGTGTGTATGCGCATACCCACTACAGGAATATATCCAGAGGACCCACTATCAAGGGACTTGGTTACTGTTCATTTTACCAAGCCATGTTTCAGTGAAAATGCATGTAAGATGGGCGAATGCCAAAAAGGTGTGTTCTCGTACCCCATGTTCTCCTCTGGGTCAACGACTGATTCAATTAGCCATTCAGTATTCAAGTTTACTCCCAAACAATACTCCACACACGCCTCTCTCGTCTACAATCAGATAATTCGCACCTCCATATATGGACGGTTCTCACATAGCATCACTCACCCGCTGTGCATAGCTTTTATGCTCACTTTTACATATAAAATATTCTTTTCTCTCAGATATGAGTAACTAAGACGTATTTCCACAATTCTTTACGTAGGTATGGGCATGTTTAAAGCATGGTGGGCGAAGAATGAACCTTGCAAGGAGTCCGGAAGACGAGTTACGTTATGCGTGAAACCTGATCTGCCGAACAGAGCGCTTCGCATGGCACACGTAGCCATAAAGCACGCAAGATAACAAGATAAGGAAAGCGTATGGTAGGCAGGAATACCGAGGCAAGCACATTGAAAGTGAATTGTTACTGGAGGCACGATAAATCATGTTTGATAAACGTAAACCGTAAGCTATACTCCTTATTACAATGTTTAACAGAAAGGTATCACACCAACATTAATTTCCATTATCGTTTCTTATATCACAGTAGAAAACACACACACACACACACACACACACACACACACACACACACACACACACACACAAAACACGCGCACACAAACACACACGCGAGCGCGCGCACGTACACACACGCGCGGGCACCCACCAACACGCGCGCGCACACACACTTATATATATATATTGGGTGGAGGGCCGATGAAGAAATTTTTTTTATGCGTTGTAAATATTAAAATATCGAGAATAGTGAACGGCTCTCTACAGTCAAGTGAAAATAGTTGATGACAACAATCACACACTCAAACAACAATGGCAGGCCGGGTAATATTAAATGCTATATGAAAAGTTGTGGTACTTAAAACTTTGACCCAGACGACATGTTATTTGACAGACGGCAACCTATTCGTATACAGATCATGGATCTAGAGTATTTCAATTTATTTTTTAAATGCAATTTAACGTTAGTTTGATTATACAATCTTACACAGATGGCAGAAACAGGACCTTTGAGTGAGAAAGAAAAGAAAAATAGATAAATGTGTCTACTAAATTGGGTTAATTTTCTTCCAATCTCCAGTAAACACCAGGTGCAGAACAACAGATAAACTCAGTGCATGGAAGGTATTGCATATTTCTTTATACCAGCCTGTTGTGGATTATAATGGGGGAAAATAGGGCAAATGCCCCGGCCCAAGATTATGACCGCCCCAAAATTTTGAGTGAAAAACAATTGAGTTAATCATTTGAATATAACTGTTTAAAACCAGCCCAATATATTCGTTTGCCCCGGCACTGATACCATTGATTTATACAGAATAATTCCATACACAAAGTTTATTTTAAGATCGTGACCCGTGGCAGATGCTGACCTTAGAGGCAGTTTTGGATGATATTATGAGAGGACACTTTGCAAATGTGGCCAATCTCGCTACCGGGTGAACGACGAAGATCAATAGACCACTGTTTATATTCCTAGTGCAGTTCTGATTGAACAAAGAGTTGATACACCTGTTTAATTGAGTATTACGCTGCGTCAGTTTCACCCTGGATCCGGCATGTGTTTTGTTTCCGGAAATCACTCACGGACATTCTATAATTAGAGTTCACCTGCACCCAAATTGCCTCGTACGGTGTGAGAAGCTAGATGTAGATCAAACGGTAGCGTGTCTGCCTGTGAAGATGTCGGTCGTCGGATCTATCCTTCTCGGTGGACCCATTTGCAGTTTGGGCTATTTTCCGTTCCAACCAGTGGTCCACAACTGATTCATCAAAGGCCGTGACATGTGCTGTCCTGTCTGTAGGACTGTGCTACTTATCGGAAAGAGTAGCCTATTTGGCGGCAGCGGGTTTCCTCTAAAAAATATGTCATAATGACCATATGATTGGCGTCAAACAGCCGATGATAAAAAAATCAATGTGCTTTAGAGGCTTCATTAAATAAAACAAACTTTACTTTATTTGTACCTAGTTTGCCTCGTTGGTGTGAATACAAAATACCAATTGAATTTACCGCTATCGCATACTTGATGCGGTCTTTCAGTTCATGCCAGGCAAGCGTTCACGGGCGTACATAGCGAACTGTTTCAAACGATTGCATTGGGTTTAACATGAAAGGCTACAACTAGTCTAGCGAGCATCCGGTGTCTATTTGGTTCTAATCGTAAAGAAGATGCATGCGAAAGCAATTTCACCTGACTATACTTGAATTTACCCTAATGCAATATGATCTGTATTACTGCCAGGTAACTCAAAGAACGAACCGTTTAGCAAAATCGCATATTATCCAAGGGATCTTTCAATAAATTCATGACGGCTGGCAAATGTATCATTGATTCTAATAAAAACAGACCATATCAGATGTTCGCAAAATGTTGGGGCGCCCTGCCACTGTCATTTCAGGCCCGTAGGAGCAGGAGGGTCTAGGGGTGGCACTGCCCCTTTTTTCGTCAGATTTTATTTCTGGTATAGATTCGAGGTTTCAAACTACACATTTCACACACACATAAAAATGAACCCTCTTTCTTTGAAAAATGAGCCTTCCCACTTTCAAATTCCGTTCTACGGGCCTATATTTAGTTATAAAATCAGTTGTTTTTAACGAAATGATGAAAATACAATCAAACCTGACTTATGCAGCCACCCAAGGTAGTAAGAAAACGTGGCCACTTAAAACAGGTGGCTGCTTAATACAGGTTAAATTACACGAAACTAGCTGATTTGGAAGAAAGTAAAGGTGGCTGTTTAAGACAGGTAACTGCTTAATACAGGTTAAGTTACACTAAACTAGCTGATTTGGGAGAAAATAAATGAGGCTGTTTAAGACAGGTGGCTGCTTAATACAGGCTAAATTGTACTAAACTAGCTGATTTGGGAGAAAATAAAGGTGGCCCTTTAAAAAACAGGTGGCTGCTTAGTACAGGTGGCTACATGAGCAGGTTTGGCTGTATGTGCAAAATATCCAAATATCATTTTAGTCACTGTACATTATGTAAAATTATTTGTGGTTAATAGAATGATGAGAATGTGTACAAAATGAACATTATGCATCGTAATTATTATGAAATTGTCTCTAAATTTCTACCATAAAATGTTTTTGAGAGCTAGAATATTAAATATTAAAATAACAGTAACAGAGTAGGACAGCATTGCTTGGTATACTCAACACAAATATTAACAATTTTGAAACAGGGATATACTAATATGGACCCACAAAACTGATAAACTCTGGTCACTGAAGAACTGCCCAATTAGTGAGACAGCTGTTCACAATGTTTAAATTCATATAAAGCCAATTAAAAGGATACTGAAGTCTACAGTGTTCCATATAAAATGGATTAATCTATTTACAAGGTATTAGTTGAAAATGTATATACATTTAAACAAAAATGTCTTTGTAATTAAAAACACGTTTTCCCGTGTACAAAACCCTGGGGGTAAATTTATCCCTAGTTGGGAAACCCTGACCTAATCTATATGTATGTAACTGTGAGCTCATTACAAAATGATTCAAACCAAACAATACTGAATATGCATGGCTGTAACTACATTGAGGCAAATGAGGTAAATGCCTTATACCGAAATTGACGTAAAAATTGTTTCAAAAAGACGCCTCGCCCAAATGTGTTTGCCTTGCTCCTCTTGGCGATTAGTGTTTTGGCCTCATTTAAAAAAGAATAGTTACGGCCATGATATTTAACTGTGACCAACAATTCCACAACGATTCTACTTATCCATTTGGGTATGCGTAAAACTCACTTTCAGTGCAAACATGATGATTCGATTTTATACATGCATATTTATACGCATTTAGACAGTGCACTGCGTTTCCCCAGACGAATGAAGATAAGCGGTATCTGCCCTTTGTTTCTCAAGGAAATGAGTTTGGCAGACGTATGGAGCACCATGACTAAACGAACGCATTTTCTACCCGTTTGAGGAACATACATCTTGACAGTGAAAAAGCAAACAAATTCCTCTCAGGAGTGTTTTTTGGCAAAAGTCCAGACGAAAACAATTTTCTCCAACCTGCCGCATGTGGCATGACGGCATATACACGTGCTATTGTTGAAATTAATCGATTTAACATGACACATGGTATCCATGACTACCAGAGGTGAATCCAGCATGTCGCACTAAAAGGAAGGGATACAAAGGCGAAAATCACTTCCTGGAAGTGGGGATGGGCACGGAATATCCCCCTGTCCAAAAATTGGGGTGGGGGGAGGCGGAGCATACCTCTGTTCAAAAAGTGGGGTATGTGTACACCATACCCCAAGGATTAGCTCTAACATGAAGCGTAAAGGTTGCACACTACCATATATTTTTATATACATTCCAGTGTTATTTCTATGTCATAACACATGTAGAATTTCTCACAATATTAGAAGAGACATAGGAATAGCATTTTTTTAAAGTATTAGTTGGCAATCATTCAGCTACAAAATATTTATATGTTGACCACTAATATTTTTAGCTATATAGCTTTAAGCCTACACCCCGTGTGACGTCACCTTTTTGTGCACATCCACAAGTCATAACATGCACATCCATTATGGATCCAGTTTCATATTAATTATAGCAATAATGGTACAAAGACTGGGTCAGCAGATCAATATATACAGCCAATTTGCAAGTTTTACTTGTAAAAAAAAATTTCACCTGTATTGCTGTAGTTTATATTATTTACTGAAAACAGACCTCTTAAAGGACTACATTAAGCAAGACACCTGGCAATGTCAAGGTTAAAGTGACGTCATACCTTGTGGACCATGCACCACGATCCTGACAAGTGAGAAGATGTCGAGGCGTTCAAACCCGAGAGATTTCTGGATGAAGATGGCGCCATAATCCCAAAACCCGAAAGCTGGCTGCCATTCTCAGCTGGACGACGAGTCTGTTTGGGGGCCAAACCAGAGTTACTGTTGCTTCTGGCAGTCTACATGAGCACATTCAGCTTATCTCTCCCAGCTGGTGTAAAGGCAGATTTTGAAGAGCGAGTGTAATATTTGTAATTTTCAAATTTGAACCAGATGTTTAGTCAGGCATATAAGCATTTATGCTTAATTGAAAATTGGTAGAAAGAAATCAGTTTAAAAATTAATCTCTAGTAATGTTTAAATACAAAAGCAATGTATATTTTAGATGATACGAAATTGAATTTGAGACAATAAGCCTATATATTTGCTATTTTTCATTCAGTTTTGAGTGATATTTAAAAGCAATGAAATATGAATTCGTGTGTGCATGTGTGTGTGTGCATGTGTGTGTACATGTATGTGCAGACATTTTTGCCGAGGGATAGAGTATAACTTAGCATCTGCCCTTTAAGAACTAGTTACATATTAAACGAAATTAATTAACAGAATTTGCTAGAAAAACCCAAACTATGTTCGAAGATCCATCGTAATTTTTGCAATTCCCATTTACCATTTTGAACTAGACAAAATGAATAGTGGATTTGTAAAAACACCGAAACTATTTAAAATAGAGCATATACCCACTGTTCTTCACTATTTTCTTTATTGTTGAAATCATGTTGTTCGTTCGATGCGATATTTTGTGTTTTAGTGTATATTGTTTGTTCAATACGGTATTTTGTGTTTTAGTGTGTATTATTTGTTCAATACGGTATTTGGTGTTTTAGTGTGTATTGTTCGTTCAAAGCGGTATTTTGTCTTTTAGTGTGTATTGTTTGTTCATTACTGTGTTTGGTGTTTGGTGTTTTGGTGTGTATTGTTTGTTCATTACGGTGTTTTTAGTGTGTATTATTTGTTCATTACGGTATTTGCTGTTTTAGTGTGTATTGTTTGTAAATACGTGCAGCCATAGAGAGGACAACACATACCACGGCCTTTGATGAACCAGTTGTGGACAATTGGTTGCAACGGAAAATAACCCAAACTGCAGATGGGTCCCCTGAGAAGGATCGATCCGACGACCGACCGATTCTCACGCGGACACGCAAACGTTTGAGCTACATCTCGCTCTATTACCAAGGCTGCCTGTTACGTCAGTGGGTTTGTGTACGTTCATGTACAGGCAAAACACGCAGCTCACAATTTCATGATAGCACGCAGTAGTGGGTCCATGAGACTCACTGACGGGGGCATACTAGGTTTCCAGGGGGTGTACAATGTATGGTCGAAAATAATTTACAAAGCAAAAAAACATTTGTTGATATCATAGGCTCCCGATTCCCCTAAAATCCATCCTAACACGTGCAAATTTCATGTCACGCACGTGCATATGCTTGGTTATGCTCCTATAAATAGCCCCTACCCAACATCATGCAGTCCCGTTCCTGTGTTATCTTGTAAGATGGGTAAATAAAAACACAGAGAGTACCGTTACCGAGCTTAGTGTCACAATGTGTACCATCTCACTTTGAGACGCGCTATAATTATCTCACTCGTGCCTCTATCCGCGCACAATTACAATTTTCCCCGTGAAACATGACTGCCGAGCAGCCCAAGCATGACTCGGTTCTATCCGGCATTTACAGCAGCAGATACAGCCACATCTTAACTCCAACAAATTTAAAACATTTAGCTAGAGAATGGCTCAAGGAAGATACCCCTAGTTTCGATTACGCAGGTTTCGTTGTTGGAGAAAAGGAAGAAAAAGCTGTACTGTTAATCAAAAGCCCGGGCGTTGTAGCCGGGCGACCCTTTTTCGATGCGGTTTTCCAAGAGTTGGATTGTGAAGTGGAATGGGATTACGATGAAGGGGACTTTCTTGAACCGGTGAAGACTGTTGCTACAATAACTGGAAAGGTTCGGAACTTGTTGTTAGGGGAGAGAATAGCTCTGAATTGTTTAGCTAGAGCTAGTGGGATAGCAACGTACGCTAGGAAGTTGAAGAAGATTGTCGAGTCGGTCAAGTGGCACGGGGAAGTGGCTGGAACGAGAAAAACGACGCCGGGGTTTCGGATGGTGGAGAAGTACGCCTTGTTGGTTGGGGGTGTGTCAACACATCGTCATGATTTGTCGTCCATGGTGATGCTAAAAGACAACCATATATGGACTGCAGGCAATGTAGCTCAGGTAAACAATATTAAATATTTGGGCTATTTTCCGTTCCAGTCAGTGGTCAACAACTGGTTAATTAAAAGCCGTGGTATATGCTGTCCTGTTTATGGGACGGCGCATATAAAAGACCCCTTGCTGCTTATCAGAAAGAATAGCCTATGTGGAGGTAGCGGGTTTCCTCTAAATAAATATGTCAGAATGACCATACTATGACTTTATTATGACGTCCAATAGCCACTGATAAGATAATAATCAATGTGCTCTAGAGACGTCGTTAAATAAAATCAACTTAACAATATTATATATATATATATCACCAATAACGGGCATGTAAGTATTAAATGCGCAATCAAAAGTTGGGCACTTACAAATTTGATCAGGATGAGATGCGATTTTGTAGAAAAAATGTAAAGTTTGTTTTATTTAACGACGTCTCTAGAGCACATTGATTTTTATCTTATCATCGGCTATTGGACGTCAA
>JAULBS010122285.1:0-14059 GCA_032355785.1 Symmetromphalus regularis | reverse complement strand
TATTTTCCATTCCAATCAGTGGTCCACAACTGGTTCATCAAAGGCTGTGGTATGTGCTGTCCTGTCTGTGGGACAGTTCATATAAAAGATCCCTTGCTGCTTATCGGAAAGTAGCTTATGTGGCGGCAGTGGGTTTCCTCTAAAAATATGTCAGAATGACCATATGTTTGACATCCAATAGCCGATGATCTGATAAAAATCAATGTGCTCTAGAGACTTCGTTAAATAAAACTTTACTTGAACTTCTAAGTTATTACCCTAATGAGCATTCATAATAGAGAGTGGTGATCGAGACATACATTTGTTGCTGAAGAGGTAAAGTGTCTACCCTTGAGGTGTGATGGATTGTTGGATCAATCCCCTTCATTGGACCTACATGGGCTATTTCTTGTTCCAGTCAGTTGACCAACAATGTTCTGGGGTCTCGTTAAACAAAGATTCCTTTCCTTTCATAATAGGGAACCAGTGTCAGCACAGCCGTTTAAATATTGAGATGGCAAGACTGAATAGTGATGCCATTTGGAGGCCACCTATAAGGTATTAAATGAAAATACCGTCACATAAAAAAGGGGTGGCAAATGTCTCTCAACCCCCCCTGCAGTGCTGGCACTGGGAACATTTTTCATATATGTTCTTACTGAGGAAATATCAAAAGTTAGTAACCTTTCATTTCATTGGTCATTCTGGTTGTTATGACCAGTGACCATGCCTATACTATATAAGAGTTTGGCAAAAGTGCAGATGTTATAAGATTAAACTTTCCTACAATCTCATGCACAAAGAGAGTTTAAAGAATGGTCAATTAAATTTGACTTGTGTAATAAATTGAATATCAAACTCATTACCATTTATTACCAAATTTATATCCTTTTTGAAATGATTGTTTCTCACAAGCTTTTTAATTTTAAATGGTAGCTCATTTAACATCCTTTATATCTTCAGTTGAGTTATTGCTTTAAAAATGTTTCATCAAGTAAAACACTATTGTAGTAGAAATTTATTTTTCTCATGTCAGTTTTTAAATCAGAAAACTTAATGCAGTAATTAACTGTGAACGTCCTTTTTTTTCTCTTCATTTTTATCTCATGTTGTTGGACAGTGCCCTGATCCTGAAACAATACTGACTAATCATACTTCAGTTTTGAATTCATAGTGAATATGTCGTCAAATACATTTCATCATTGTACATGTGTGCCCAATAAAAGATTTCTGAATCCCACATGATTAATAGATGAAAAATTAAAGCTTCACTGAAATCTCGAGAGACATTTGATAATTCTATTTGTGTCATTTTATTGCTTTGTCTTGATTTCAGATTAACTTTATATCATTGTGATTATATCTACAATAGGTTATAACCCCCATCCCCTAGTCCCACTAATTATTAAGTTTAGGGGATAGGCAGCTTTTGATTTGTCTATGATATTTTCAGTTTTAACATTTTTTATGATATGTAAGTGAGACATTGGTTTTCTGTAGAAGAAATTCCATATAAATTTTAAACCTGAAGGTCAAAGTTCACGGTCACAAGTGCTAAATATAATATTTTCGTTTATGAACATTTTAAATTTGTCTGCAGCAATAAATGTTTGGGCCTTAAAGAAAGAAGTCTTTTCAGTAGTCTGATATAGCCTAATTTTATTTGTCTATTCAGTGTATTTATTTACTTAAATTTCAAGTTTATCAGTTGTATTGCACAAACCAAAATTGTTTTAATTTTTCCCCTGATACTTTATGAATTAAAAAAATAAATCTTAATGAGATACAATACATGTAACTGTTATGACTTAACTGTCATTGGATCGATCCTTCTCAATAACCACATTTGTGCAGTTTGGGCTATTTTTAGATTCCAACCAGTTGTTCACAACTGATTCATGAAAAGCTACGGTATGTGCTGTCCTGTCTGTGAGAGAGTGCACATAAAAGACCCCTTGCTGCTTATCAGAAAAAGTAGCCTATGTGGAAGCAGTGGGTTTCCTCTAAATAAATATGTCAGAATGACAATATGATTGATGTCCAGTAGCCAATGATAAGGTAATAATCAATGTGCTCCAGAGGCATCGTTAAATAAAACAAACTTTACTTTGGCTATTCAGATATATTCATTTGGAAGCTGGTAGTAACTGTTTGTTAACAAACAAATATTAAATAATTTTAACAGTAAAGGAGATATTACGAAGGGCTGGTTATAAATTATACATTTGAGGAAACCAGTAATAACATAAATGCTAGATATGCGTGATCGATGTGCAAGTAATTATTACACATCACAAGAATATAAATACCTCCACTCATACTGTCACAACCAATCAGTTATTATGTTACCATGAAATTTTTTGTTTTGTGTATGCATGCATTGCTTGACAGTTTAACTGTCAGTGGAAAATCTGTTCTGCAATAAACTCCTATCATGTATTTCTGAGTGTTGTGTGATATAAAAAACATTTAGTTCAGAAGCAACTATTATCTTATGACTAAAACAAATTAAAACTGGATGTCAGGGATGATATGTTCATGAATAAATTATTCCTGGCAGAATTTATTTTGACATTGGTAAGAATTAAATAGAATATCAAACTCCTACTGTTTATTACCAAATGTATATCCCTTGTGAAATAATGTTCCTTTGTCAAAAGCTTTTTAATTGTAAATGGTAGCTTGTTTAATATCCTCTATATCTTCTCTTGAGTTACTGCTCTAAAACATTTACATAGAGTAAAACACTTTTTATTTTAAATCAGAAAACACAATGCAGTAATCATAAAATAATTGTGAAGGTTCTTTTTTGCTCTTCAGCTTTATCTCATGTTGTTGTGCATGTATCTCATGTTGTTGTACATGTATCTCATGTTGTTGTATCTCAAGTTGGTGGTTAATGCCCTGGTCCTGAAACAATACTGACTAATCATACTTCAGATCTGCATTTATAGTGAATGTGTTGTCAAATGTATTTCATCATTGTACATGTGCCCAATAAAAGATTTCTGAATCCCACATGGAAAATGAGGTTCAGTAAAACTGGACCAGGAATATAATTCCTTGGAAAAATGAGTGTGAAATAGCTTAAGTTAAGAGATGGAGAATCTTTCTGAGGTCAAATTGGTCATTGGATTGAATACTCAGTAGACTGCTTTGGTAGATTCTTGTTCCAGCCAGTGGTCTATATCTGGTTAATGAAGGGCATGGTTTGTTCTGTCCTGTCTGTGAGAAAGTGCACATGAAAGATATCTTGCAGCTTATCATAAACTGTAGCCTGTATAGTGGTTGTGGGTTTCCTTTGAAGACCATGTGTTACAAAGACTATATGTTTGACACCTAATAGCTAAACTGTATGATGTATTTCTTTTTAATTACAATGTATACAACAAAACAATGGAAATAAACATTTTATTCAATGTCTGACATAAGGTCATGTCCGACTCAAGTCAATTTACCCTAAAGGTCTACTATTTCTAGAGATAATTACAATATACTGAATAAAGTTTGACCATTTTTGTATGTGTAATGTATTTATGTCCGTGTGAGATCTTATCTTATTTTGCATAGCATACTTGTATTCCTGCTTGTGATTGTTAATGTTGGGTATTCAGGCAACCTTGTTTCTAAGTCTGGATCCTGGTTCTTTTAATTAGTCTGAAACCATATCGATGTTTGAGTCAGTGTGTGATGTATGATTCTTATTTAGTTTTAAGTACATGTAGTATACATGTGTTCCTACTTGTCATTTATAGTGTCTGATATTCGGAGAGTCTTGTGTTAGTACCTGGACTCTGGTTTCTGTTCATTAGTCTTAAACCATGTCTGAGTTATATAGGTGTTTAGAAAAGTTAAGACAAAGAAAAATTACAGCCAAAAACTTGATTTGATTAAATCATATATTCATGTCTGGATGTAGCTATTGTTATTTGGCTTGGAGTTTTTATGTGTTTGATCTTCATTCTTTTAATCTTTGAAATCTAGTTTATTTGAAATGTAACAGAAATTGAACACAGTCATTTGATTGCACAGACACATGTACTCCTTATATTGGGAATACACTTTAACATAAAGCTATGTGAATTACAAAACCATTATAAAGTGATTTTTCTTTTCCATTTTTATAATTTATGATTAGAATGAGTTGTGCAAATGGAAAGGAAAATCACTTGTTAATTACTAAAAGAAAAACAGTAGACACTGTCTTAAGCTGAGAGTGGGATGTATCTCAGAGGTTGTACATCCTCAGGTTGTCGGATCAGTTCCCTTCAGTGAATCATTGAGCTATTCCTCTTTCCAGCCAGTGGTTTACAACTGGTGTAATAACATTGTTGTACATGTATGTGCCATCCTCTCTAAGAAACTGCATATAAAAGATATTCACGTTTTACTTATATCGTTATTTTATTGCTATAAACCATTTTGGGACTGAAAATTCAACAAATTTAGGCCAACCTAATTTAATAGCGTTACCTTCATGTATGTCATTGACCATCCATGAAAGGAGACGATGAGGATGGATAAAATAAAGGAAATAAAATAATAAAAAATGCTTTCTTCAAAGGAATCAAATCAAAACTCAATTGTCTAGTATACTCGTAGTCATTAGAAACGTTGTTGCCAAGCAATGCTGGTTTGACTTCATGTGATCCTTGTAGAATGTGGTTCTGACATCAGGGTTCCCACAGTCGCTAAAAATCTGGAAAAGTTTTGAAATTTGCCAAATACTTTTCAAGGGTCTGGAAAAGTTTAGAAATTTTGGTTAAAACTGAAAAATCATTAAAAAGTTTTTAAATTTCTTTATCAGCTGAAATGTTTTCTATGTTGCCTACCAGAGTGTGAGGTATCTGTCTTAATTATTTCTTGTGATGCGTAATGTCCCTGAAGACCATGTTTTTCACCATTGAAAGTCTTTTACATCCCTAAAGAGATAGAACATTCAGTTTTTACAGATTTCAGTTTTAGCTCGTGGCAGTGTGATGCATCTGTACATTTTTATTTTTTGTGTGCGAAAAGGTCATTAAATGTTTTTAAAAGTCATGGAAAAGTTTTGAAATTTTATTCTTGGAAGTCTGCAGTGATCCTGTGCTATGCTTTAAAAATCTGTACTTACTAAATTTTGCATTAAAGTTCAAAATGTTCTAATATACATCATACTCATTTTGTTGCCAAGATGCCAGGAAATATATATATAGCATTTAAGGTTATATTATTTAAACCTGTCATTGTAGTGGGCCTCTCTTCATCAGTGTGAACAATCTCCTGTCCATATCTTGAGCCAAAATGGTCTTAGAAACATTGCTAGGAATCAATGACATTTTTTTTCTCCAGGTAGGAATTCAGTTTTTCACTGTGCCAAGGAAATAGAAAACACAATTTTAATTTGTGTTATCCTAAAACAGAGTCCACTGTCACTGACAGTGTATTTGCAGAGAAATAGCCAATGATATATCACAGACTGTTCAGCTGCAGAGTTGTTGCATTGGTGTAAACACTGCTTATTAAAGTGATCAATTGAGAGCAATTTGCACCATGTTTTTGCCTGCCCCGTGCTGCTAGCAGTGAGTCAGGCCATTAGGCAGCTGGTTCCTGTGAAGCAGACTGGATGAACTGATGAAAGCATTATGAGGCCAGCATTTTCAGTCATCATGGGAAATTGACAGTCTCAAATAGTAGTTTCAAATTGTTAGCCAGTCTGTACTCTACCAAACTTGGCATTGCATCTCACAACTTGTTATTTTCCTTTACGAACAGAGTTAATTTATTCCACTTTCTTGAAACACTATCATTTCAGTTTCTCAATATGCAGATTCCGTAACTGAATTAATTTACTTTGTCAATCTGCCTTGAAAAGGGATTATTTTCTTAGTGAAAATTTACATTTTTCAAATCTTGCCCTGTATTTGGAGTGAGTTTGAAGGAGTAAAATACTACAATGATAGCATGTTGTTTATCTGTATTCCTGTTTTTTTTGATGATTGGTGACATCATCTTCATATACATGTAGGTGTACTATAATGGGGTGTTTTAATTTTGTGCACAATGTAATTAGGCCACTATTATAAATTTACTTTTCACAATTTTCTATACCTGAATATATGTATATCTTTAAATATTAAACCTCATGGAAATAAATCAACTGGAAATTGTTTGGTGGTTGCATAATGTTATTTCAGTGAAATCACAAGGGGTTGTATGTTTATTTGTTTGAAATCAGAACCTGAAACTAACTTCATTATACATGTACATGTACATCTGATTTATTTTATGACAGTGTTTATATTTTTTTAATTTTGCTTTGTCTGATCATTCTAGAACAGGATGTAGCTCAAGTCTGCCTGTGAAGCGGTTGGTCATCAGACCAATCCTTCTTTGTAGACCCATTTGCAGTGTGGTCAACAACTGGTTCATCAAAGGCCATGGTATGTGCTTTCCTGTCTGGAGGAAAGTGCACATAAAAGACCCTTGCTGCTTATCAGAAAAAGTAGCCAAGTGGTGGCAGCGGGTTTCCTCTAAAGAAATATGTTTGACATACAATAGCCGATGAAAAGATAAAAATCAGTGTGCTCCAGAGGTGGCGTTAAATAGAACAAACTTTTTTTTTTGTCTGATCAATCTGAAAGTGTTTGTCTGCATGTAGAACATTTGCTAATTTTGACATACATGTAGTTGTTAGATTTACTGATTTTCAAAAATTCAAAGGCTTTTGACTGTCATTTCATGTGTTTTCTTGAAATGCATGAGGACATCTGAGAAAGGTAATGCTACATAAAATGTGTTAAAGGAAAGGAATATTTGTTTAATGACACCTGAGTATGTTATTTAATCAGTGGCTATTAGGTGTCAGTCCGATTCCACCACATACATGTAGACTATTGATTCTGATTAATTGCAAGGGATTTCCCACAGATAGGACGCCACATATCACAGGATAGGAATGAGAAAAATCCAATGAGTCCACTGAAAGGGAAAGATCCAACAAGCCATCACACTTTAGGTGAACACTCTGTCACTGAGTTATGTCCCGCTGGAATGAGGTTTGCAGTTTGATTTAATCCCAGACACATACCAAGTTTGAATAGAATCATACATTTTCAGTAAAAAAAACTACATTTTAGGAATGGTTTCTAGCTCAACTCATAGAGCATTTACCTGAGGTAATTTGGTCATAGGATCAAACCGCATCAGTGGACTCATTCTCTGATTGGGTAGCGTGTCTTCTCAGTGGACATATTTGCAGTTTGGGCTATTTTCCTTTCCAGCCAGTGGTCCACAACTTGTTCTGGAGCACTCTCTCTAGGTTGAAGCTGACACTTGAGATTAAAAATTTCATACTTCGACTGAGATTAGATCTCAGTACTTACCATCAATGAGTCTGACAACTAACTTGGTTAATCACTATACAACCTTGGTCAGTTAATTTGTTTGGTATAGAATTAATCTCCTAAAATGTCTTTGAGGAAGCCTAAGAAAAATTATTTTACCGGTTGGTTTACATTTGGTAATAAAAACTAAGTGCACTTAAAATGGATCCGTACGTACTGTTATTTTCCTCCTCTGCGTACCACATATGTCATGTTTTATTATAAGCTAATAGATGAGAGTAGTTAGAAGTCTAATACTTTGTTATAATCATTAAGCCATCTAACTGACAAACATTGTGGATTTGTGCCAGAGAGGGTTGATCGAGCTGATCAATGAGGTGTCAAGTGTGTGTCCGTTTTATTAATGAATTGTGTGCTTTGTGTTTATTATGTCATTTTTACATTCATTGTTGGTCAGATCTGATCACAAGTTATTGATTATTCAGCACAAATAAAACAATTTGGACTGATTACATCAAGATATCAGCAACATGGATGCTGAGGGATATATTCCTACTTAATGACGGCAGAATAGATTCCTCTGTCTTATCTTGTAACGTAATGTTTTACAAATCAATTTTGATTGTCATTATCTTTTTTTACTCATTGAACAAATAATGTGATTTTCAAGACAAGAAAACCAGGAGATTATGTTTGTTAATTAAGTTTTGTCTTGATTAAATTGCTACATCTTGTTTTGGTGATACAGTGGAAGAGCTTTATATAAATTCCTGTCATTGGAATTAAATACAAGGAGGTTACTAATTAACTAATGACACTGAGTAGCTGTTAGCCCAGGTGGCACATTGATTAAGATATTGGACTCGTGGTTGGAAGGTACTGAGATCGAATCTCAGTCGAGGCATTGGATTTTTGATCTCAGTATAAGCTCTAACATATAGTGTGTGCTTTGCAAAGTTCATTAGGTACAAATGTAGGTGTATACCACTTACACTGACCAGTGGTCCACAACTGGTTTATAAAAGGCTGTGGTATGTGCTATCCTGTATGTAGGATAGTACATATAAAAGATCCCTTGCTT
This sequence comes from Symmetromphalus regularis, assembly GCA_032355785.1. NCBI lineage: Eukaryota > Metazoa > Mollusca > Gastropoda > Neomphalida > Neomphalidae > Symmetromphalus > Symmetromphalus regularis. The sequence goes on along the minus strand of JAULBS010122285.1, from coordinate 5,674 downwards.
TCTATTGATACAGATAGCTGCATTAGTGTGGCGGCTGCAGGTTTCGACTCTTCTACTGAAGCTAACTTCTGTCCTGTACAGACAGCATGGGAAAATGTGTTGTGTGCCAAGGACAGTGTGTTTGAACCTTAATTGGATATAAGCATGAAAATTAATATAACCAACCAACCGAGTAGCTGTCGCTCTCTGTGTTACCAACTCCGGCAGCACAGTGCTTAACCTGTCGGACTCATCGCTGGTAGGTACTGGGATCAAATCTCAGTTGAAGCATGGCATTTTTAATGTTGATACTGGGTCCAACTAAGATTGAGTGCTCCACAAGGTTCGGTGGGTTGGTGTACTCTACTTGAACCAACCTCTGGTCCACAACTGATTTGGCAAAGGCTGTTGTACAATGTACATGTCTGTGGGAAAGTGCATATAAAAGATCGTTTGCTCCTAATCAGAAAAAAATAGCCTATGTGATGTTAACAGATTTCCTCTAAAGATTGAGTTGTGTAACACTATATGTCTTACACCTAACAGCCGCTGAATAAACAGTGTGTGGGGGTGTCATTATACAAACAATCCTTTCCTTTTTCCTGTCATGTGGGCAGGTGACATTTGCATGCAAGCAGTATAATTATAACCAGATAAAAAAACTACACCATCAAGTTCTTGTAATTTCAGTGAAACCAAAAAAATCTTTGGGAATTTATTGTTTGCAGTTTTCACATTGTTTCTCACTGCGATAAAAAATTCAGCTTGTTTTTTGTTCATTAAAAATCAGCATTACAGTCCAAATAAAAATCTCCAAATTCCAAATAAAATGTTATAATTATACGTTTTCACCTACATGTATATTGATCCATTTTTTTCAGTAAGACTAACTTGTAGTGTCAAAATAGTTTTTATATCAGTTTGACATCAATGTTTTATTACCAATATTATGAACATTTTAAAACACCCATGTGCTATTTTTGTATGCATTGTTTATTTTTGAATACCTGGTTTTGTCAACTTTTCATTACTTGAATAACAATTCTGAACTTTTGATGGAATAATAAATTTATTTTTGGACACTGCTGCAAAAACCAAACCATCATTTATCTAAATATGTTTAGTTAGGTATTTTTTTTCATTATTTTCACGAGTGTGCAAAACGTACTCTTTTTCCAGACCCCCTCCCTACCCCCCATAAAGCATACAAACTAAAAAGGAAAACAATGATGATTTCGTTGATAGTATTATCGTCATTTTTTATTATTTTGAAACGTGTGCATGTTCCTTTAAACCCCTCCCTCCCAAAGTACATTTTGGGAAAATGAAAAAAATGGATGACCCCTTACCGAACTGAAAATGCATGGTTGCAGCAAGATGGCCACAAGTTGCTTTAATTACAAATTTGTTGCAAGCTTGCACAAATGTATGCATGTTTTCTGCATGCTGGGGCAGGATCTAGCTCAGTTGGCAAAGTGTTTGTCTGATGTGCTTTCGACATTCTCTGATTGGACTTATTTCCATCTCAGCCAATGCCCCGTGACTGGTATATTATAGACCATAGAATGTCCCTTGCCGCTAATGTAACAATTAGGGGTTTCCTCTGAAAACAGCGTATTAGAATTACCAAATATTTGATGATAGCTGATGTTGAATAAATCAGGTCCACTAGTGTTGAATAGAAAAACAATGTTTTTAAGCCTGCTGCAGGCTATACAGGTAATTATTGCCACATCCAGGGGATCCATTGCCACAGGTGCTTAATGCATTGTTAGGATCCAAACTAATCAAATCATTGAAAAAACAAATTACCTATACAAAAACCAAAGTGGTCCAACTGACAAACTTATGAAAACTGTTATGCAAATTCTTGTTCTTAATTGCTATAAGCTGGCAAGTTAGAAATCATCCAAAAGTTGCTGACTTGCACGAGAACTGAAGCCATTCACAGAATTTATATACTTATTGGAATTATGAACAATATTGGTTTGCCGGCTGCTTGGTGTGCTGACTGAAGCAGATTTGATTGACACAAAGTTCAACTTTTTAGACCTATGCAAATGCTTGGCAAACCACATTTAAGGTAAGATGGCAGCTTGACAAATGGAATTTTGAAAATGCCATTCTGAAGAGCTGCTACAAGAAATGGTAATTGATTTTTCATGTAACTGCTTCAATTGCTGTGTTCATTTTTCTGTGAAACAAACCTGTGATTGACATCAATAGCAGGGAAGAAATTCTTTGTATTCTACCAGACAAAGTCCAGCATTGAATTGTTGTGTTATTGTTTGTGTGAAAAACACTGCATTGTAGTAGGAAGTTGCCAAAAAGTGTTGAGAGGGGTGGTGGGGGGCACACACAGACACATACATATATTTACATTGGAAAATGAATAAATATATATATGAAACATCTACGCCGGTGCAGTGCTTAAACGTTCCTATTCTGCAACTTCCAAGTCACTTTTATCATGGTAACATTTTGTACAAGCTGTCTGTGTATGGTGTATCTGTCTATGGACTAACTATACCATCAACAGCAAAAAAAAGGTTTCTACATACTTTTCTAGGATATTGAGTTATAGCAGGATACATGTTCCTGATTATCTTCCATCGATTTACCCACCAGTGTTACATAAAGATTCAGATTGACACTGGCCTTCACACAAAGTTGTATAATTATTATAATGTTGAGCAATATCCCTTCTATCTCTGTTTATAAAGTTTACATAGCACAAGTTCTGAGATACTTCAGGTCGTATGTCCCAATTTCAAATTATGCAATATTCTGGTACAAAGGTTTTCATCATTTATAATATTCAAGGTTGCTTGGAAATGCTAAAAACACAAACTTTATTTTGATGTTACATGTAGTTATGAACACACATTTTCATAATTTCTGAGAATTACAATGTAAAGTTGTGCTCATAATAGCCAGGATAAACATTCATCTTATGTGATTCATAAGTAAAATATACTTCCATGACTTTGCAAAAATATCTCTTGAATTATGTCTTATTTACAGATATGGTTTTGACTGGTTGTACATGTAATAGCAGTGACAAGTTTCAGACAAAACATTTTTTAACTACAGTAAGTGGTTGGAATTTCCATGTGTCAGTCAAGTATTTATAAGTAATTGGTTCTTTTTTCTGCCAACATGTACTGTTAGTACTAAACATATTTATTACTTAATGTGTTTCAAAATTTACAGTGTGTTTGTGGTTGTTATGAAGCATCTCATTGAAATGCAGCATTTCAGTACTGACATCCTCAAAAATGTTCTTCAAGTCAGTTGGCTGAATAAATGATTTTATAAATAGGCAGGATCTATCCAACTATAGGACAGATCAGTCACATCTCAAATCATGGTCTGTTGGTTGTATACTATCTGGAACCCAGGCAAGTGAGGCAGGTATAGTGATTATGCTATAAGGCTCTCAGCTGGTAGGTAATGAGATCAAATCTTAGTCGAGGTATGGGATTTTTAATCTCCATGCCATCTCCAATCCAGAGTGAGTGATCCACAAGGCTCAGTGGGGAGATATACACCACTCACACTGACCTGTGTTCCACAAATGGTTTATAAAATGCCATGGTATGTGCTATCTTGTCTGTGTTAGTTCATAATAAAAGATCCCTTGCTGATTATTGGTAATAGTAGTCACATTAATATGGCTTCACTGGGTTTTGTCTCTTCTACTAACACTAACCTCTGTCCTGGGCAAGCAGAGGAAGCAGAATTGCATGCCCAGGACAGCATGTTTGAACCTTAATTGGATATAAGCACAATAAGTACAAACAACCAAATGAGGCTTTAATGATAACGTGACTATATATTTTGATTGGTGTACAAGCTTAACTGGAATGACGGAATAATTAACAGTGGATAGTTCAGGTCTGCAATGACTTAGTAGGATAGTTATTGATGGAAACCTTACAAATAGATGTTCAATCTCAATATAGTGCACGTGGGTTTGGGCTTGCTATTTTGATTGGTGTACAAGCTTAACTGGAACGACGGAATAATTAACAGTGGATACTTCAAGTCTGCAATGACTTAGTAGGATAGTTATTGATGGAAACCTTACAAATAGATGTTCAATCTCAATGTAGTGTGCGTGGGTTCGGGCTTGCTCCTTGCTTCTGAAAAGCACTATATTTAATGTATCAGTTATGAGTTTGATGAATTTTCACGGGTAATTACATTTTAATTAATTGTTAAGTTGCAGTACTAGTTCTTGTTGTTTACTTTGTGTGGCTGTTTTGTGTTATTCATGGGAAGGGTATTGGATAAAGAATTGGTCAACAAGACATTTTTCACGTGCTGTCTGACTCGGGGCAGTGATCGTTGGCGAGTAATTAACGAGGTCTGTAATTAGGAGCGATGTATAATCATCCAGACACGGATAGCCACAAGAAGTTACATGTTGTTACAACCACACAAAACAATGCTGTGTTCACTGTTCAATGTAATCATTGTAGCATTGACGTATCGATGTTTACACCATCATTACGGTCACTAGGCTAAAATCTGGCTTACCTAACTGCAATTAATGAGTGTTTTTCATGTCTTATGCCTTAATGGAAATAAAACTATTGTAAATATTATATAATTTTATGCACACATGTAATCTACTATATTTTTAGCTCTTTAGAAAGTAAACAGCGTTTTTGATAATCATTACCTTTTGAGATCATCCATCAATTTTTCATTAATGCCAACCTTACAGTTGGTTTTATTCTAAAGATTATTCTAAAACCTGTTAATACAGGAATTCTGCCATTAGCGAGAGTAAAGCTTTTTTTAATTCATCGCCTGAGCATAAAATATAATTACTACATGAAATTAAAGTATCTCATACATGTACCATGCAATATTTTATTTAAGTACATGTACAGTGTACACATGCAATATTTTATTTAAGTACATGTACACATGCAGGTGGTTAATTAAAGTACGTGGAGCTCAAGCGGTGGAATGTCCACCTGTGAAGCAGTCGGTCATCGGATCAGTCCTTCTCAGTAGACCCATTTGCAGTTTGGGCTATTTTCGGTTCCATCCAGTGGTCCACAACTGGTTCATCAAAGGCCGTGGTATGTGCTGTCCTGTCTGTAGGAAAGTGCATATAAAAGATCCATTGTTGCTTATCGAAAAGAGTAGCCAATGTGGCGGCAGCGAGTTTCCTCTAAAGACATATGTCAGAATGACTATACGATTGATGTCCAATAGCCGATGATGAAATAAAAATCAATGTGCTCTAGAGGCATCGTTAAATAAAACAAACTTTACGTTTATCACAGCCCAATGTGTGCTGTCCGATCTGGGAAAGTGCATATAAAAGATCCTTTGCTGCTAAACAGAAAGTATCATATGGCTCCTAATTTGCAGGGCTTCTAGAATTTTTTAAAAATCCGCTAGCCATGGGATCAGTGATTTTCAAAATTCACTAGCCCGACTTAGAAATTCACTAGCCCTACAACTACACAGACGTCAAAGTAAAAATACAACTCAAACTTGACAATCGGATCGACTCGCTAATTTAGCATGATGTTAAAAAAATCGATTGCACAAAACGCGCTTGTCTGCACCCTGATTCACTGTAAGATTAGTGTCATCGTTTTCAAAAACAAAAGAACACAAAAGATCTATCAGGTGGCGACCTACAAGAGTTTATTTACAAATTTGCCACGTG
>JAULBS010122274.1:0-14062 GCA_032355785.1 Symmetromphalus regularis | reverse complement strand
GATAAGGTTATTTGTCAACCGGCAAACAACCAATGGGATTAAAGAATTTTACATGGAGGCGAGATAATGATTTTTATTTCCTTGACTACTGGATGTCAATCATATGGTCATTCTGACATACATTTTAGAGGAAACCCGGTCAACATAGGGTACTATTTCTGATAAGCAGCAAGGGGTGTTTTATATGCCCCACAGACAGGACAGCACATACCACAGCCGTGGATGAACCAGTTGTGGACCACTGGTTGGAACGGAAAATAACCCAAACTGCAGATTGGTCCACTGACAAGGATTGATCCGATGACCAAGCGGTTCACAGGCGGTCACTCTACCATTGGAGCTACATCCCGCTCTTAATAATGTTATTTCTCTAAACAGTTGCACAATTAGAAGGTACAGACTAGAATGATTAAAATAGAATATCAAACTAATTACCATTTATTATCAAATAAATAGTTTACTAACCTGTCTGGTTGGTAATAATTCTGCATGTTCCCGTTGCTGGTATTTTGTTATCATAAGGTGTACAATGATAGAGGTTATAACACTTATCAAGATCACTTCTTTCCTGTAAACACAAACACATTAAACTTGTATGCATTTCGTGTGGTATACTGGACCAATTCATGGATCGAAATTTTTAATTTTTTATAAGGAGCAGCACTTACTGCCTTGGAATCAAGAGGGTGAACAAAGGGCGCAACAGCAAATTTAAATATTATTTATGTGGCATGACGACAAGTATCTTAGTGCAATTGTGAAATCAGTCCCATATCAATTTAATTGTTTAAATTTGGGTATAAATAGACAAAAACAATTTCACTGACTACTCCAGAACAAAAAATATGTGGGTTGGGGTACACTTTTAAAAACATAACCAGTAAATAATTGAAAATGTTGACTTCTTAAAATAAAGAAAAACAAATTACTGACTTAAAAATTTGAAAAGGACCTGTTTTGTTTTATCAAGTATTTATTATATTTAAAAAACAAAATAATAATAAAAGAGAATGGAAAAATGTACCAAATAAAAAAATTAAAGATAGAAAACTTAACATTCAGAAAGAAAACATTCCATAACTTTTGTTGAAGAAAGGAAAAAATTAACACTTATAGACAGAAATATTAATATTACTGCCTTCAGAAAAATAAACCTGTTTCTCTTTTCTTGACTTTTGTTGAAGTAAGATAAAAAGGTGTGGAATTCATCAACAGAAGACAAAAAGGAGGTTTACCACCAATTCCAGAGTGAGACAGGAAGAACCATGTCCATCATTCCCAGTGGTACAGAACTATCATTTGGAAGCTGTTCAATCTCAGGCCATGGTGAAATGTCTGGATACAAATAGTAGCCATTATCTGCAGAAACAAAACATTCCATAACTCAGGTTACAATAGTCAACAAGAAACATACAAGTTAGTCCAACAGAAAAGGATCATTTAGGAAACGATTGTATGATAGTATAAATATCTATATTAATTATTTAAAGGTTCAATGATACAAATTTACCCTGAATAATAAACTTTTAAAAGAAATTACTTGATTCTAGCTAGACGGGAAGAGATCCATTTGAGCATTTGATCAATTACTTTTGGAATTCACATCAATGAACCACCATGAAGAGGGCCAGAGCAGCCATTTAAATAATTGGGGGGGGGGCAAGACTCACTAGGGGTGCCATCAGTCATTTGAAGGGCACATACAATGTCATCAATAAATGCAAATATTGTTGCAAAAAAGGGTGCCGCAGTTTATTGGAGGGCCACCCCCACCCAAAGATGCGCTAGCCCTTATGAATGGTGGAAGATTTGTTCAAAGTTAACATCTATCGACAACTCAGTCTTGTTCAACATTTTGCCCTTTTGAACTGTTTTACAAAAGATTTAATTTTCATGATTAGCTCAATATCCTCCAAAACATTACATTGAAACAACATGAACATGGAATCTGTGATGTAGGAATAATATGCACTTGTGAACCTATGGCCTAATTAACATGAATAAATACAATATTAAACAACATGACAGCACTTACCAAAAGGATAATTTTCATGCCATACTGTTAGTGATGTTTTCTTGTTCTCTGAATCACTGGATTTCCGCCCTATCATTGGGAGTTGACCAGGAATATTTTTCATTATCGGTGTCCTTGAAGGAGCTTTGAGAAAAATGTATACAAACATTATTTTCACCAAATAATACCTATAATTATGTATGTGAACTGAAAGATATGAAAATTTAAAACACAATCTTTTAAATTAATAGGAAATATGTCAAAAACAAAAACAAACTGTTAAAATTTCAAAACCGTATATTTAGTGTAAAATATTGTTCGTATTAACATTTCTAAAAACTTATATTTAAATACCATAATATTTTAGTTAAAATTGTATTTAAAATGCTGTGATCATAATCTGTTCTTCCTCAAAACGAGATGCAGTTTGTTTAATTTGTGCTAGTCTTTAATGTTGCCCTAAAATAGGCCTAATATTGCAGGACAAACTACAAGGCAGTGTTATCTACATTACAAAGAACATTACAATTTCTGGCATGTAAATGGCCTTAAACACTTTCTACTTACTTTTCATTCAACCAAACAATTTCAAAACATTTCCTTTAAAATGTTCTAATTTCAATTTTTTTTTTTTTATAGGTACTCACTTTTTTTAGTTAATATTTTCCAGATTTAAAGTATTTTTAACAATACTAGGTATTAGTCAATTTGATACAAATTTATCCTACATGAGACTACATGTAAGTCTATGTCATATTGGGGCTATGCCTGCCCATAGCCAAATTAAACAAACTCACTAAAACAAATTAATTTGGCCAATAAATTTCTTCAAGGTAGACCTTTTAAAATATATTTTTTAACAAAACATTTCAAATATATGAATTTGTCTCAGGGTGAGCCCTGGTTATATACATACCTGTATTGAGGTAAGGTCTCCAGCTAACTCGAGGTAGTGGTCGGTTTGCTGCTTTCTGTCCGGCATTCTTTAAAGCTTCAGCAACCTTCTCCTGCATTCGTTGTGACTGCTGGACATACAGCTGACTTTGATGCATTCCTGTGAAGACAAATTACAAAATAATTACATCATGTTTATTCAACTTGTTAGCCATTAAAAGTTATTTTTTGCCAAAAGATTTCTTTTGGTAATTTTATAACATATTGTTATGTTGGTTTTAAGTTTTGCCAATAAATTTGAGCTTTTAGTTATTCTAATATTTGTAGCTGCTCTAAGTGGATTTTAGAAATCATTCAAGATTGTCACAATTTTCACATACAAACAAACACAGCTTCTTAGAAAGATACTGTATGTGCATGAAATTGAAAACAGAATTTTAAAAAATATCTTTACCAACATTTATTTTCTACAGATATGCAATTGGGCCATCAATACATTAAATTGAAATTAGTATGCAGACTTTAACGACATTGCAAACAGCATTTTATATGAAAAGCAAGACAACCATACATAAGATTAAATATTTATGAATATCGCAGCAAGATTCTAAGTAATCAAATTTAGCTTACAGTTCAACATACAATTCAATGCAGAACAAGTCTGAATTCCACTTCTAAATGCACTTACATAGATATTTATGAATATCACAGCAAGATTCGAAGTAATTAAATTATTTTAATTAAGCTTACAATTCAACAAACAATTCTATACAGAACAAGTCTGAATTCCACTTCTAACTGTACTTAAATATATATTTATAAACTGAATGGAATATAAATCTACTAACCGACATATAACAATGGGTCTTGACGAACTCCATTTTCAGAATTAGGTTGAAAGCTTGACAAAGCCGGAACATGGTCGCTGTCGAACAAATTAACTGTTTTCAAAGTTCCAAACTGTAGCAACCAGGCATTAGCAACTGGACTGGAAAACTAAAATGAGTTAAATAAAAAAAACATACATCAGTAATTATATATATACATTCATGTTTCCATTTTAAAACCAATTTCGTTAGTTTATCAAGTACCAATAAACAGAAAATAAAGTAAAAATTAAAGTCTAAGAATCAGTTGTCACTGTACTAAAAGTAAATTGCTTGTAATTGTGAACTCCTTTGGACAGAACTCAGAAAAGACCACTGGTGTACCCAGGGAGGGTTTAATTTTTTTTTTTAACGACACTAAAGTACATTGATTTATTAATCATTGTCTATTGGATGTCAAACATTTGGCTATTTTGACACTTAGCCAAGGGTGATCCAGCCTCCAATGGGTTTTGAACCACAGTCATCAGCTTGAGAGTCTGACGTTCTACCACTAGATCACTGAAAGGTATGCTCCCCTCTAATCAAACATTTTCCCACACAACTGTTTATATTTTCCTGTCTTGCAATTAGAGTTCTGTTTTCTGTACAAGTGGCCCTCTGGCCACACCAACGGAAAAGACACAAGCATGCCAGGGAAATCAACCCAATAACATCTCGTACCTTATGAAAACAATATATTACCAAGTTAGATCTCACATTAGCTGGGTATAATGTAACAAAATTTGGCATAAAGTTTGTTTTATTTAACGACGCCTCTAGAGCACATTTATTTTTATCTTATCAGCGGCTATTAGACGTCAATCATATGATCATTCTGACATATGTATTTTAGAGGAAACCCCCTGCCGCCAAATTGGCTACTCTTTCCGATAAGCAGCAAGGAGTCTTTTATATGCACCGTCCCACAGACAGGACAGCACATATCAAGGCCTTTGATAAACCAGTTGTGGACCACTGGTTGGAACGGAAAATAGCCCAAACTGCATATGGCTCCACTGTGAAGGATCGATCCGATGACCGACCGGTTCACAGGCAGACACGCTACTGTTTGAGCTAGATCCGGCTCCCATCGCCATACAAACCCTAACCTTAAGTATATCCCAAATTCTAAACTTGATCCTTTCCCTGACCTTAACTCTAAATCTTGCCTTCAGTATCACGGTCGGACTCTGAAGCTGATGACAGTGGTTCAAAACCAGTTGGAGGATGGCTCACACTTGACTACGTGTCAAATTTACCAAATATTTGACATCAAATACCCGATGATTAATAAATCAATGTGTTTTAGTGATGTCGTTAAACAAACAAATCCAAATCAGCATCACGGACTTTCAAGATAGAGGCACCTATTCTATGAGTGCAATCTTCATAGCTTTGCCAAAATTGAGTTATGTTTTCTCCATCACTGGTCAGATTTATACGAGGGAATGAACAGTTTTTGTTATTGTTTATATTTTTATATCCAAGGACAGCGTGCAAACTAATTTATAAAAATGGAAGCGATTTTTTTTTTCTTTCTTTATATAATTAGCTGCAGTACTGAAGGTAAGCGACACGTTATGGCTGAACAATTAGAACAGAAGCTAAGTGTACTAATACACATGACCTGGAATACGTCGATACTAGCTCAACGCGTCCTGAAACGTGTTTCAAGTAATGAGGTCACGGTTGCCTATTTCTAGCTCGTACGGGTTCAGCGACCCTTCTTATTCGGCTATTAACAAAGCCACACAGTTGCGAGCTCGCGAGCGCATACATTTATTTATTTATATTCACCAGCAGGTCAATATTCTCACTAGGTACCTAGACACACGTCATTTACATCATTGTCATGGTCAGAGATGACCAGTGCTCGGCTAGTTTGCAATTAATAAAAGAGTCAACGTACTGTGTATTGAAAGCCGTGTTACGAGCATTTACGTACATAAAGGATATTTGGTTTAATTTTTCTTAGTACTATAAGTTAATAACTTGACTGCTTTTTCCAACCGCGAATCGCCAGATTGTTAGGCTGTTCAGTGCTAGTAACTTGTTTTGATAATTTCCACAAAAGTAGTTACATTTTCGTAATGTTCTATATAAAAATGCAATTCAGAACGGATTCATTTTAATTGCAGTATTTGCATTAATCTGTTATAACTCAATATATTACTCCGAAAGTATGATTTAAAAAAAAAAACTTATCCCTACCCTTAATGTAACCTTAACCCTATCCCTATTCCCAACGCAACACCAACCCTAACCCTAAGTCAACCCCAAATTTATATATGAAAATGAGTATTATCAATGAATACTTGAAACAATGAACGTTGAACAACACATAGCCTTTTTTGTTCTCCAGGTTGACAGCAAGAGAACGTACATCTATGGATATAAATCAATGTCCTCTAGGGCGTTCACCTTAACTATCACTTAATGAAGTGTGAATATATAAAGTGATTCTACACTTTGGCGAACTCAGTCCTTATGATTGTGTTTGCAACAGCTAGACATTTAATGAGCATGCATTTCAGATGTACAAGCTTTGGGGGCTTTTCCTCAGAAATCTGCAACTGTAAGTCTAGCATTTACGCCTACCTATGTTCACGTTTAATATGTTTGGGTAGCTCCTTGCTGAAGGAGTGGACGAAGACGGGCGCAAATTAAACTATAATCTGCTATTAATGAAATGGTCAATGTACTATGTATTGAAAGCCGTATTACAGGCATTATTTATCTGCACAACACCAGTTGGTTTGGAATGTAAGTTTTCTTGCTGTTGTAGTTAAAGAACTTGACTGTTTTCCAGCCAAGAATCGCCCGTAAATTCATTTACATTTGTTTTGAGAATGAGAGTCCTGAATCTTCTCATTTCATGTGATCATATCTGGGAAAAGCTGCAATGAAGGGCAGAGTAATCTTTGCACTGCACTGCACTGTACTGAACTGAACTGAACTGAACTGAACTGAACTGAACTGAACTGAACTGAACTAAACTGAACTGCACTGTACTGCACTGTACTGAACTGCACTGAACCGAACTGCACTGAACTGAACTACTGCACTGAACTGCATTGAACTGCACTGAACTGAGCTACTGCACTGAACTGAACTACTGAACTGAACTACTGAACTGAACTACTGAACTGAACTACTGAACTGAATTGCACTGAACTGAATTGCACTGAACTGCAATGAACTGAACTACTGCACTACTGCACTGAACTACTGAACTTAACTGAACTACTGAACTGCACTGAACTGAACTACTGCACTGAACTGCAATGAACTGAACTACTGCACTGCACTACTGAACTGAACTGCACTGAACTACTGCACTGAACTGCAATGAACTGAACTGCACTACTGCACTGAATTGCAATGAACTGAACTACTGCACTGAACTGCAATGAACTGAACTACTGAATTGCAATGAACTGAACTACTGCACTGAACTGCAATGAACTGAACTACTGAACTGCAATGAACTGAACTACTGCACTACTGCACTGAACTGCACTGAATTACTGCACTGAACTGCAATAAACTGAACTGCACTACTGCACTGAACTGCTATGTACTGAACTACTGCACTGAGCTGCACTGAACTGAACTACTGCACTGAACTGCAATGAACTACTGCAATGAACTGCACTGAACTGAACTACTGTACTGAACTGCAATGAACTGAACTACTGCACTGCAATGAATTGCACTGAACTGCACTGAACTGAACTACTGCACTGAACTGCAATGAACTACTGCACTGAACTGCACTGAACTGAACTACTGCACTGAACTGCAATGAATTGAACTACTGCACTGCACTACTGCACTGAACTGCACTGCACAGAACTGCACTGAACTGCAATGAACTGAACTACTGCACTGCACTACTGCACTGAATTGCATTGAACTGCACTGCATAGAACTGCACTGAATTGCAATGAACTGAACTACTGCACTGCACTACTGCACTGAACTGCACTGAATTGCACAGAACTGCACTGCACAGAACTGCACTGAACTGCAATGAACTGAACTACTGCACTGCACTACTGCACTGAACTACTGCACTGAACTGCAATGAACTGAACTGCACTACTGCACTGAACTGCAATGAACTGCACTGCACAGAACTGCACTGAACTGCAATGAAATGAACTACTGCACTGCACTACTGCACTGAATTGCACTGAACTGCACTGCACAGAACTGCACTGAACTGCAATGAACTGAACTACTGCACTGCACTACTGCACTGAACTGCACTGCAATGAACTGAACTACTGCACTACTGCACTGAACTACTGCACTGAACTGCAATGAACTGAACTGCACTACTGCACTGAGCTGCACTGAATTGCACTGAACTGCACTGAACTGCAATGAACTGAACTACTGCACTGCACTACTGCACTGAACTGCACTGAACTGCACTGAACTACTGCACTGAACTGCACTGAACTACTGCACTGAACTGCAATGAACTGACCTACTGCAATGCACTACTGAACTGCACTGAACTACTGCACTGAACTGCAATGAACTGAACTGTACTTCACTGCTGCACTGAACTGCACTGAACTACTGCACTGAACTGCACTGAACTGCACTGAACTACTGCACTGAACTATTGCACTTAATTGCACTGAACTGCACTGAACTACTGCACTGAACTGAACTGCACTACTGCGCTGAACTGCACTGCACTGAACTACTGAACTGAACTGCACTGCACTACTGCACTGAACTGAACTAAACTGAACTGCATTGAACTGCACTGAATTGAACCGAACTGCACTGCACTACTGCTCTGAACTGCACTGAACTACTGAATTGAACTGCACTACTGCACTGAACTGCACTGCACTACTGCACTGCACTGAACTGAACTGCACTGAACTACTGAACTACTGAACTGAACTGAACTGCACTGCACTACTGCACTGAACTACTGAACTGAACTGCACTGCACTACTGCACTGAACTGAACTGCAATGAACTACTGAACTGCACTACTGCACTGCACTACTGAACTGCACTGAACTACTGAACTGAATGCACTACACTACTGCACTGAACTGAACTGAACTGCACTGCACTACTGCACTGAACTGCACAGCACAGAACTGCACTGAACTGAACTGAACTGCAAACTGAACTGAACAAACTGAACTGCACTGAACTGAAATTAAATGAACTGCACTGCATTGAACTGAACTGCACAGCACTGCACTGAACTGAACTGAACTGCAATGCAATGCACTGTTTGTGCATACACCTCCGAGGGCTGACATTAAAGTTATATCTATTGTCATACAAATAATATGTAGGAGTGCAGATTTTAAATAAGTCTAGATTTTCTAAATGTTATACGCTACCTGGTATTTCTTTAAATTATTATTATTATTATTATTATTATTATTATTATTATTATTATTATTATTATTATCCTACAAATCTACTAGTGTTGATAATGTCGTGGTCCTTTAAAGGCATCTGGGGAGCGAGATGTAGATCAAGCGGAAGCGTGTCCGCCTGTGAAGCGGTCGGTCATCCGATCGATCCTTCACAGTAGACTCATTTGCAGTTTGGGATATTTTCCTTTCAAACCAGTGGTCCACAACCGGTTCACCAAAGACCGTGGTATGTACTGTCCAGTCTTTGGAAAAATTTATATAAAAGGCCCCTTGCTGCTTATAGGAAAGAGTAGCCTATGTTGCGGCAAGCTGGTTTTCTCTCAAGAAATGTGTCAGAATGATCATATGATTGACGTCCAATAGCCGATGATAAGATAAAAATCAATGTGTTCAAGAGGCGTCGTTAAATAAAACAAACTTTATTTTCTTTTAATAAAGGCAATATACTCCTCTCCCTTATCCTCTCAATCAAGGGCAGTGCCCAGGATGGACGTACTTGAACACCTCCTTGACGTCATCATGGGAATACATTTATCCTTGTCCTTGTCTTCCTTGTTTGGAAGTAGCGAGTTTCCTCTCGTACAAATCATGAGACCTCTTGGATAGGCCTCGGGGTGTCATACAAGAGATATCGTTTTTGGAACTTAATTACTTAAATATAAGCTCAAAAACAAAAACAATATGGCAATAATATAGACACTTGTTGCTCTCCACGAAACCGATTAAAGCCTCAAACTTCTGTATCACTGGCTAGTGACGGATTCTGTCTTTATTGTCACAATAATATAAACAGTACCTAAACCAGATGTACACGGACCAGCCATGTCTTGTCTGCTACGTCCATTTCCACGCTTGGTTTGGTGTCTTGTTTCAGAATTTCTGTGGACATCTTGCTCTCTTCTTGCCTGTGTTATCAGTTGTTGACTAGAACTGCTTGGATTAATTGTAAACAAAAATCCTTTGCCAGCTCTGGCAACAGAGGTTTTACACAGAGACCAACAAGTGTCTTTATTTATTGATCTTATTTGTGATATTTGAAGAAAATTATGGTCCTAAAATGAAAGGTCACCTCCACTGGTGTTATATACAAATTTGTTTGTAATCCCCTACTGAGAGAATATCTCAGAATAAGATCATTCCAGACATTCCGTTGGTAATCATTTTGAACTCAGAGTTCTTATAATCTTTCTTCTTTCTTTGTGACACACTGAATGTTAAAGATACCTGTTTGTATCTGTGTAAAATCTCTGTTCCCTGAGCTGGCAAAAGATTTTTGTTTACAATTAATCCAAGCAGTTCTAGCGGAACTGTTAACAGCCGATAAAACAGGCAAGAAGAGAGCAAGATGTCCACAGAAATTCTGTAAAAAGACACCAAACCCAGCCAGGAAATGGACAGGAACAAGTCAACTTTCTACTATGAAGGATTGTTCTACACATAGCATACAAGAAATGGCTAGTCCGTGTACATCTGGTTTAGGTACTGTTTATATTGTCGTGACAATCAAGACAGAATCTGTCACTAGTCAGTGATACAAAAGTTTGAGGCTTTAATCGGTTTCGTGGAAACATTAGCACTTTAAACATCTCCTGTCCAGTTTTGAATTATTAACCTTTTTTTTTTTTTAACTATTTGAAATTATGAGTTACAACGTGACTTCGTTTTTCGGTGTATTTAAACAGGGTGGAGAATTAACCAAGCACCTACCTTGAAAAAGAAATCTTTCAGTGTTTTACAACCTCCCCCGGTGATGAACTGATCAAGCTATCGAAAGCTCGGTTTGTAGGTACAGGGATCAAATCTCTGTCCAGGCACGGGCTTTAATATTAGTACCAGTACCAAACCAGAGTCTCAGTGGATAGGTGTTTACCACTTACACCGACCAGTGGTCCACAACTGGTTTATCAAAGAACGTGATTTGCGCAACCCTGAGTGCATGGGCGTAAATTCCGGGGGGGGGAGGGACATGTCCCCCACACTTTTTGGACTGGGGGGGACGCCTATATAATTATCTCCCCCACTTTTTGCTTAGAAAAACTGAAAATTTCAGTGAAATTAAAATTCCTAAATAATATATTTTACCAGTATTTTTCTTCATTGTATCAATGTAAAACTTTAAACCATGTCGTCTTAGCGCAAATATACCGAAGTACACAAGTGGTTTACAATGGTGGGGGGATGGGGGGAGAGCTGCGAGATGGTCCGTCTCCCCACTTTTTGGACAAGGGTGTGTTCCGTCGCCTCCACTTTTAGGAACGGATTTTCGCCCTTGCCTGAGTGGAAGCAAGAACAATTTGTTTATCTGTTTGTTTAACTAGCCCCAGCACAAACAATTTACACCGGCTACTGGGGATCTAGAAGCAAGAAGAAATTGTTTCACATGGTAGTTTTATTACCGTTTTATTTTCCCGTTCACCTTTTATTTTATTTTCTAACTCTACTATACATTCAGACATTCCACTGGTGATCATTTTGAACACTGAGAATTGTTGTGATCAAATGATACCACAGTGTTTTTCAAAATTGTATGTATTTAGTCTACTCGAAGTAAAATGCAGTACATTGTTTTTATTCAACGGTGTTTCGAGACTCGGTCTTTAGAGGAACTCCAATTAGACTATTTCTTTTGCTTATTTTCTAACAACGCGAATATACTATAAATTTGTAACATCGTCAACAAAATATTTACGCCCATGGAAATAATTTGTTCTTACTTCTACTCAGTGTAGCACAAACCACGGCCTTTGATAAACCAGTAGTGGACCACTGGCCGGTGTAAGTGTAAAACACCTATCAACTGAGACTCTGGTTTGGTGCTGGTACAAAGATTAAAACTCATGCCAGTCGAGCTTTCGATAGCGTGATCACTGTATCACCGGGGGAGGTTGCTTCGTTAATTCTCCACCCTATTTAAATACGCCGGAAAACAAAGTCACGTTGTAACTCATACTTTCAAATAAAAACCAAGTTAATAATTCAATACAGTATGTTAGAAAGTCTATAGTAATCTTGAACATTGTTTTACAATATCTGAAAGCGTAATAAAACATTTTGGAGGAAAGGAAAGGACTGTTTCTTTAACGACACCCTAGCACATTGTTTTTATTCAACGGCTATTAGGTGTCAGACATATATAATATGCTGTTTCGAGATTCATGGCTCTTAGAGGAACTTCAATTATAGTCTGTACGCCGAGCTGAAAAACGTGAAGTTTCGTTCCACCTATCCACTGAGACTCTGGTTTGGAGCTGGTACAAAGATTAAAAGCCCATGCCTAGACAGAGATTTGATCCCTGTACCTACTAGCCCAGAGTGAGATAATATTCTGACTCCCATAATAAAGTGACTCCCCAGTTACTTTAGTATGCATAATAAAGTGACTCCCAATATAAATTTATGAAAAAACGCAACTAAAAGCTTTCAGAGAAAAATCATTCCAATTAGTATGGCAATAATATTCCGAATGCAGGCGATTCAAAATATTTTATAGGTTCTCGAAATATTATTATAATAATATGAATGGGGAGTCATAATATTATGACTGGGGAGTTAGAATATTCGAACTCCCCAGTCAGGTTATTATGAAATCAAAATATTATATGACACCGGTTCTGGAACATTGAAACATTTGTTTTTCAAGGTAGGTGATTGGCTAACTCTCTACCCTCTCTTAATACGCCAGATAAGAAATTCACGTTCTAACTCATAATGTCAAATAGTAGGTCAATACTGGACAGGAGATGTTTTAAGTGCTAATGTTTAATGTACGCCACATATCTTTTTCTTCACATTCAGTGCGTCACAGAAAATAATAATCCATTTTAACATGTGTTTATCGCAGGTGTTTTTCTGAAAATGGCCGTTGAATATGTTTTGAAATTAATGATAGAGGTATGTGTGATAACTAGTTTAGGAATAACTAACATGTGTTGGAATTTTCTTTACTATTTGGTATATTAAATAACTTGAACTCCATCCCCCAAAACCTGCAATGATTGTATTTACTTTATCTTGTGCATGTATATTCATTGCATATAGGTCAACATTTGAAAATTATAATAGGGGAGACTGCGCGAAATCAGTTTTCTTGCCATTCGCGCTCAGTACCAAACTTTTATTGCACCATAAAACATGAAAAAAATGATGTAGTCTTAAAGAACTGCACGCATCTGCATAATCTCTTTGGCAGCACTTGAGAAAGAAATAGAATTAAAAAATTCATAGCACAGGCTCATCCGTTGAGTCAGGATACAGAGGTAGATTTGTTTTTAAAGCGGGAGATTGGGCTTACATTGAATACCCGATATGGAGGTCGAGAGAGGTACTTAAAATCTGGAGGCTCCAGCCCAAATCGGGAGACTTGACAGGTATGCCATTGTGACAATTTGTCACTAAAACATTGGTAAATGTACCAAACTTTTAATTGGTAGTGTTAGCTCAAACGCATATAAATTACCCTCCCTTTGTTTATTTACCCTATAGGCTAGTATGTGAGAGAGCCTATATAGTAATCTAAAGAATAGACTTCCCCCATACGTTGATAACCTTCATGGATTCACCTTTATCATAAGTATCATAGAACATTGTTTTAAAATATCCGAAAGCGTAAATTGTTTTGTGGGAAAGGAAAGGATTGTTTGTTTAACGACACCCCAACACATTGTTTTTATTCAATGGTTATTAAGTGTCAGACATATCGCTGCTTCAGAACCAAAAGGGTGTAAGTCTGGGTTTGGCATTTACTGGTATCACTGAATGTTCCTAAGTGAACTGCATCTGGTGCACAAAGGGTGTAAGTCTGGGTTTGGCACTTACTGGTATCACTGAATGCCCCTAAGTGAGCTGCATCTGGTGCACAAAGG